>BPLR01015687.1:0-195043 GCA_021605095.1 Caerostris extrusa | reverse complement strand
AACGCATTCGAGAAAATAACCCAAACAAGCAGATGAAAAGTTCAGCGATGCGATGTTACCGCCACTGAGAAAACTCTTTTGATTTTGCGCAAGCGCAGTGCTTTCAGAACACGCACCTGACCCAGTAGGCAGTCTGCCCCGAACAGCGGAAGTGGAGGAAGTGGCCGGCAACTCCATTCGATTCGCTTTTCATTCACGTGAAGTCCTTTTTTGTACTTTAATTACGACTTTTTTTTTTTTTTTTTTTTGTCTTGATAAGTTATAATAATTTCTTAATCAATTTCAGTAAGTTATAACAGTGACAAAGAGTAATTTGTACTCAGTATACGTTCATTTAACTTAAAAATGTCAATGATTTTTTTTTCAAAAAGATTTTGATGAAAGATTAAATCAGAGAACAACACTTTGTTTCAATTTAATAAAAAAAATATAAACATTTTTTTGTTTCTTTTTCTCAGAGTAGAGATCACCCGGCATGCAACATGCAAAATTTACGTGCAGGGCTGAGGTTCGAATTCGTTGATGACAATCGTTGATTTCAGAAACGAGGAAGCCTTGATAATGGCGTGTAAACCATTTCGAATCGATAGTTAAGGTTGTTGGAAGTTTTCTGAGATTTCTCCCACACAAATGTGGCACACAAATACACACACAAATGTGGGGCAGTTAGCCATAAAAATCTTCCCGGAAGGCACTGCTCTCCCTCAATATCCTTCAGAGGGGGTGTTCGTGGTATATAAAGACCCATTGATGTTCCACCTTCACCTTTCTGACTGGTAGGTGACTGGTCGGGGGTAGGTGAGGTGTATAGAAAACAGATCAAGATCTCAAAAGGGAGATCAGATCTTTTGTCAATAGCATGATAGAATGGATGTATACACTTATTTAGATATTTTTTTTTAACACGACTATCTGAAAATAAGTTCCATTTTGCAATTTCGCTGAATAAAGATATCATAATTTGATCACCGGCTGAATGGAAAGGTAAACATCCAATTTAAAAGGAAACGGTCGAATCGATTACTTGTCTTGGTGCAATCAGACATAAGCTGCCCCAAAACAATTTGAATGAAAAATTATTATTAAAAATTTTTTTTTGAATTATTAATTTAAAAATCAAAATTATTTTATTGAAATTAAAATAAATCTGAAATTGCTTTTTTTTTATTTCATTTACATCATTCTGAATAGGTCAGCCAGTTTTCCACACAATCATCGACAGAAACTATAAGATAGTAGCTGGATATTGCATATTGATCACAGCTTATTTGAGAATAAAAATTTTTAGACATGAAAATCGAGAAAAACAACAACTAAAAACCATTTGACGAATAACTTTGAGCTTGGTAAACTACTAGAAAAATCTAACTGAATAGTTAAACACTTATTAAATTAATATAATAACATACATCATAGTTATACTTTATTATTAATTTATTTTATTTAGAGAAATGTTAAAAAGAAGAAAGAAAAAAAAAAATCTAAGAAAGAAATGTGAACGTAATAAAATTTTGTTTTTTTTTTTTTTTACAACGCGCTGTCAAGCTTCAATGAGTTTATTCTGCTGGCGGCCTCTAAAGAAGTGTCCATCCTTGCCCTATAACAAGGTTAGTTAGTTCCGTGTTGCACAGAGCTCAGACATTTTACTTTATCTTTTTGAGAACATAACACAACTTTCTCTTTGTCCTTCTTTTCTCTTTTAGTTATTAAACAAATTCCCATCATTGACTTTGACTTTTAACTCGATTCATATTTCAGTGCATGAATTTCAAAGTTTTCTTACTAAAATTTTAAATATACCAGATAATTGACTTAAAATAATCTGCTTTATAATAATTACTTGCAAATAAATAATATTAGAATTCAAGGATGTCTAAAGTAGCAGACATTCAATTTCTGTCGACAAAGAAGAATTTTTCAAAATCGTAAATCTTAGAAACTGGTGACCTTCGTTTTAAATTTCTTTCCAAAAAACATGTAATATCAAAAAATGGCTATCATGCAAAAAAACAAAGGTTCGAATTGATTAACAGTTTCCGTTACGGTCACTATGTTCAGAAATTAGGAGATTTTATGGTGAAGTCTTTCAATAATAGTCAGGCTATGTCTGTTGGGAGTGTTCTGGGGTTTCTTTCATACAACCAGCAAATTCGACACAAAATGCTTCAGGAAAAATCCTTCCTCGAATCACCCATTGTGTGTGCTGTTTGTGATACTTAAAAATTCAAACAAAAATATTAAAAACTGTCTAAATTACTTTAAAAAATTTTAGATTTTAAACTTTTATTAAAAGTTAATGTAGAAAATTTTTGATGAGAACCATAGGAAGAAATGTAGAAAGTAATGTGATGAAACAAAAAGTAATAAAAAGTTTAAAATCAAAAATTCCTTAGAAATCAATTTTTACAATTTAATGTAGAAAGAAGTTATTTGACATAGAATCATTGGTTTTTTAAAGGAATCAGCTAATTTAGGATCAATTTCTGCGAATAAACATTAAAAAAAAACTAAAAACATAAAGACTGTGTTATGACACAAAAATTCCTCACTACAGAACTTTTTAAATTGAAACATTTTTCCTATACTCAATGTCTTACAAAGCCATTTTGGACATTAATTCTGGAACTTAAGTTTCTTCTATCTATGGTCTATTATTTATCCTTACTATAACCAATCAAAGAAGGCCCTGAAAAACATGTTACTATACCACCTGGTATAAATCAAACTATTCACAAATCAGACCCAATCTCAAATATTCACAAACAAAAACATTTAAACAATCGAATTCAGAGTTACAAGAAACATAACTGACTACCATAATAAAAGTAATAAAAAATGTCTTTAAAGTAAAAAGTTTAAAAAACTCGATTTATGGTGTAGTTTTAAATAACTTATTGCATAATTTAATTTACCCTTTACAAAGCAGAAATTTAACCGGACGTTTAACAGGAAACAGACGTAAAAACACACATGCAAAACATCACTTTAAATAACCGTATCAATTTCCATTCTTCGGAGGAAAACCAAACAATCCTCTCAATCAATACAGAAATGAAAACAGCATCCATCCTTCCACTTAAAAAGTATTAAGATGCAACAATAGCTTTTTCGCCAGGAAAATATCTCCTTTGTAGTAATTGAAGGCCATGCACGAATCCGGTTGACTTGGCAACCAAATCGAGACATTTATCGCCAAAAACAGACGATCACGACTCCGATCGGAAATGAAAGATATTTGGCGTCGGAAATGGTTATCGCCGTGTTGGACCCGAATTTATTACAAGGTAATGCAATCGCCAAAGATAAAGCCAACACTTCTCACATCCTTATAATAAAAGTGATCGCCTTTTGTATTTGGCTGCATTGCCGTAGACTCTTGACTCTACCAGCAAATGGCGCCAAGATGTGTTTCCGTTGCACTATCTCATGTTATCGCCAAGTTATGCCCTCTTCAGATGCAATGTTTGCAGAGTGATAAAAGTTTCTTTTTTTGTATACATGGAATCTCGGTTTAAATGCTGAATAAAATGGAAAAAAAAAATAAGATAAAATTAAATAAGGATATGATAAGATGAAATGTAAATAAAGATACTAAAACTAACTGAAATTGTAAAATGAGGGCAACAATAAATGATAATTTTTTCAAATAGAGGATATAAAATTTATTAAAAAAGAAAACATTTAATGACATTTTGTTATTAAATAAATAACTAAAAATTTAACGTTACTTATAAAAAAAATTTCTATCATTAAACATATATCTTTAAACAAATACACATTCTAAGAATTGTTTGGGAATCTAGTTATATACATTATATCATTATATCAAGAAGGTCATATATTTATTTCAGTTGTTGTTATATAACTGTTGTTATTCAAAATGATAAAAGTTCAAATTTTGCAAAAAAAATTAGCTTTTTAGTTAGCTATCGATTTCTTTAGTGTAAAGCAATTAATGCACATTCTAAAGTGATACTAGTACTGTTGTTTAAATTGAATACAACCTATACACACAATAGTGATACAATAAATTGCGAAATAGTTTGTTTAAAAATTTCAAAATAAGTTCATTAAAAACATTTACATAAATAAAAATGTTAAATAGTTATTTTTTTTTGTCTTGTTCAAACTATTTTATAAAATGTTAATCAATTTTCAATTTTACGAAACAAATAAGAAATCACTTTTTGTCATGTTACCCAAACAGCTTCTAGTATATCTGAATCATTTGTCAAACAGCTTCATCATTCAAATCTCAATCACTTGAATTTTTAAAAAATATGAGGTTATTACAATTATCTTTCATCCTGATATTAACAAATATAATATATAAAATATTTCCTTTTTTTGGGTTGATCAGACTATTTTATAAAACGTTAATCAATTTTCAGTTTTTGCAAAACAAATATGAAACCACTTTTTTCTAGTATTACCAAACAGTTTCTAGTATATTTCAATCATTTGTCAAACAGCTTCCTATATCTTAATCATTTTCTATTCTTTAAAAATATGAGTGTTATTGTAATTATCTTTCATCCTTATATTTACAAGTTTAATATATAAAATATTTCCTTTTTTCCCTTATCCAAACTATTTTTATGAAATGTTAATCAATTTTCATTTTTACAAAACAACTAAAACCACTTTTTCTGTTGTTACCAAACAGTATATCTGAATAATATATCGTATATTTGAATATTTGCCAAACAGTTTCTAGTATATTTCAATCATTTGCCAAACAGTTTCTAATATATTTCAATCATTTGCCAAACAGCTTCTTATATCTTAATCATTTGTATTCTTTAAAAGTACGTTATTACAATTAACTTTTATCCTTACATTGCCAAGTTTAATTAATATATAAATTATTTCCTTTTTTTTTTGTCTTGTTCAAACTATTTTATAAAAAAATAATTTTCAGTTTTTACAAAATAAATATGATACCACTTTTTCTCATATTACCAAACATCTTCTAGTATATCTGAATAATATGTCAAACAGCTACATCATCATTCAAATCTTAATCACTTGTACTCTTTTTAAAAATATGAGGTCATTACAACTATCTTTTACCCTTACATTGTCAAGTTTAATATACAAAATAGTTCCTTTCTTGTCTCGTTTAAACTATTTTATAAAAAGTTCATCAATTTTCACCAAACAAATATGATACCACTTTTCCCCTTATTACCAAAATTCTTCTAGTATATCTGAATAATTTGTCAAATAGCTTCATCATCATTCAAATCTTAATCACTTGTACTCTTTAAAAATATGAGGTAATTACAATTATCCTTTATCCTTAAATTGGCAAGCAAAATAATTTTTATAGCGAAATTAAAGCAGGCCACGCTCAATACAATAACGAGAGAGATTATGACGAAACTGTCATAAGAAAGTCACCGAGAACCATGCGGAAAATGAAAAATTCATCACAAAAGAACCATTTCCCTTTCATGAAGTACTTCATCTTCATCAACAGGGCAGAAATGCTGACAGCGGACCAAAGAGGAAAATAAAAGCTACGCCGGTTTTCATAGGAAATACCAGTTAACTCTTAACAGCGCTTTCCCAAATATTTTTTAAGGAAATGTAAAAAAAAAAAAAAAAAAAAAGGAAAAAAATTTCGATTTCTCTCCCAGGGTTAAAATCTGAATACCAACCGAGAGCATTACTATATTAAATTTCTTCCACAATGAAAAACACTTCCAAAGATTTGAACTCTGTAAGACGAAGACAAATAAAAGGGATGGCATCTCGCCCCCTGAGGAGAAAGTCAAAACCACCGCATTTTTTGATTTGAAAGCAAAAATGCATATATTAGGATCTAAAATAAACAAGGCAGCGTAAAAGATGTCAGTGCACGCTATGTGTAAATAATTTCACAAAATATTGTTTAAAATATAAACGCGTTTGACTTTTGATTTAATAAAAATGAATTTCCTTTACGGAGATGCCGCGGTGATTATATTATAATGGTGTGCTTTTAACGATTACAAATGGCTACTGGATAAAATTTTGAATTAATATGCTTCTCATATACATGGGGACACATGTCTTATGCGATTGCAAATAAGGCTGTTTATAAAGCAGTAATCACAAGTGGGGTTTCACGTGCAACCCTGCAAGTATGCGGCAAACCGGTCCGGGGTACAATAAATAATATTAGCACATATAAAAAAAAAAAAATCAATGCCTCAAGGTTTGGTATTGGTTTGACGCTCTACGGTTATTTATTTATTTTTGCACACTTTACACTAATCAGACCGGGTCCTACTGTTTAACGTGGATTCCGATTCACTAACAAACATCCATGCAAGTAGGATCCATGCCAACATTCAGGATTCGGATCTGACGCCCGTGGTACCAATAGTCAGCACGCTAGCCAAATGGCCATTAGGATGCGAAAATTATTTGAAGATGCATAGATTATATATTTAAAATTTTTTATCAAGTTCAGACCAATCTTATAAAAGTATGCCACTTTTTTACTTGCGATTCTTATTCTCAAAAGAACGCATTATTTTGACTGGCTACAAAATGTTGTCAATTAGTGCATAATTGGTCATCAGGTCGCCAATGGCCGAATTAGAAATTTAATTGAATTTTTGATTGATTCTTTTCTTTGAAGTCTGAATAAAAAAAAAAAATAAAAGAAACTTAAATTTTGCGCAGCAGAGAAAATAGTTTGGAAGAATTCAGTTGTAAAACAATTAAATATTTGTAGCCTTTCCCAAACGCAAAACTTGGCGAAAATATAAATATCGAAATATTGATTCTTGTTATTTCATTTACAAATATACCACATGATGAAAAAACAATATTAATAACCGGTGTAGGATTCGCACACGCAACTAGCATGCAAGACGGTTCAGATACGAATCTGCTAGTGGCGTTTGGCGTTTGCCGCAGGCACTGCTTTCAGAAGCTGGATGGTGATTTTCACAATTTGTGTAAAGTGTTTCGCATCGATTGTCTAACTATCTCGTGGGAATTTTTCGGGCACCCAAATGCGTCATATAGGCTGTCCATATGGCATCCAAATGCGAGCACTTAAAAATCTTCAAGGAAGGCAAAGCCCTCTTTCCATCACCCCCATCGATAGGCTGTCCGAGTGAAAAATGAATCTCACCGAAGTTCACGAAAATAAATTTAATAATATCGGGGGAAAATATTAATTATATATATTTTATTTACTATAAATTTTTTACAATTGCTCGTAAAATCTTGAACAGTTTATGTTGTTAATCAATAATCATTAAATAAATCATTTACAAATATGAAAACAGGGAGATTTAATTAATGTTATTTTCATAATGTAGACCCAACAAAAGAAATGAAGTGATAGAGTACACAAATAAATGCAAAGTATTACCAATTTTATATATTAATTGTATAAAATTATTTAATTAAATATTCATAAGCCATCGAAGAAATAAAATTGTTTGGTGTTTTTTCCCCATCACGTTTTTATATTTTTGATTGTGGATTTTAATAAAAGAATAAAACATTCTAAAAATTCAAATTGAAAATAATTTTTTTTTCAATTATCTATCAATTCATCGATTCACATGTATACCATGGTAAAAAATTAACTCCTTTTTTTAAAAATTTATTTTTATGATAAATAATAATGCGTAATTTTGTTATGATAGGCGAGTAAACTATTAAGATCTTGCATTTTAGCATACTTAACTGGACACAAATCATTAATGATATTTCTGATTGCTATTTATATCACAGATATAATTCACATTCAAGAAAATGTTCATGAATCATCAATGTTCATCAATGTTTTAGCTACAAGAAGACTAATACAAACCAAAATTACTCTACTAACCATTTTCCTTTAAAACTCTACAAAATGAATCTTAATTGAAATCGAAAACTAAACAAATATTAGTATTTACGGAAGCTTAATCTGCATGCATGCCATCCCACATTAACCTCAAAAAATCATTCCAAATGGAACGCTTTCCACACGTGCGTGGCAATCACGTTTGGGAAGTGCAGAGCCTACTAAACATTTTTTTTTTTCCCTACAATAGAAAAAAAAAAAAAAAAAGAGGAAGAAGTGTGTAATTGTGGAATGGTTCCTTTCTTTTTTTTTTTTTTCTCTCTCAACTTTTCTTTTTTTCTTTGTAACGAATACAAATCACTACCAGCGAGATTTCGTCAAGGGCGTATAGCCTTGGCACGTATCTACCACAGTGCAGATTGGTAACATGTAAACGCGTCTATGGAAGCATTCCTACTTCAAAATGATGAAAATAATTATTATAAATAAATACAGAAATATTTATCAAAGTTAATTTTAGCATAAGATTTTTTACACATTAATATAATTTTTATCTCATTATATGCTAAATTCATTTCAAAAGGTCATATCATAGGTTGGAAATTATTTCTTTCTAGAAGCATAGGTTTTTAATGAAATATCCATATGGACCATGAAACTTTTTAAAAAATAAGCATTTAAATGTTAAAAAACATCTAATTAAAATAGTTTCTATCTATTTCAAAGTGGGAAATAATGAACTTTCGCGCGCTACTGTTTATCTACATAATTTTTTTTATTTTGATCTGGTGTCAATTTAAGTTGTTATACAAATGTGTTTTGAAGAATTCTTTAAGGGTTTCATGTAATTGTACAAAACATATTCCATTTTAAAAACTTCTTACATTTTTTTTTTTTAAAATTTCCATCCATTTAAAACTGTTGTTCTAATGCAGCTGGCAATACAGTTAATATTTATGTCATAAGCAAGGGCTGCACTGCTGTTACTCCTTCAGCACACCCTATTCATGGGGAATGTGTAGCTTGAAGATATGCTACGGACGCTAGTAACACTTCCCCATACATTTAAAACTATTTCCATTGATTTCCAATTTTATATTTCCATTTTTGCACTACAAAAAGAAGCTATGTTTTGTGCTGGATATAAAAATTACAATGAATAGGCCTATTTTTGGCAATATATTTTTATGAACAAACATTTTTAGGCAAATTAAAAAATACATCAATAAAAACCAATTGCTAATAAAATTTGGGCTTGAATACACCAAAAAATTAAACCCAATGCTAAAATATTCATTTCATTAAACCAATGTAATATCACGTATAAAATAATTAATATACTTTTGATTTACTTATTTTTTATTATATTGTATATATATACGTATATATAATATAAGCTTTGAATAGATAACTTTCAAGCTTTTTTTTTTCAATACGGCTTGCATATGTTAATAAGTTCAAAATCACCAGCGTATTATGTACATCACTGCCTTATTATTATATCTTTGTACAATTTTATGCTTATTATTATAGAATTAACGAATTATTTTGTTCTTGTTATTATCGAATTATTTTAAAAATAATTTGGTTATCAAATTAATGTTTATTGTTATAAGGAAATTTGAAAAATTCTGTTTGTAAAAAATGTATTAAATGCATGCTACATTTATTTCCTGTTAATGTGAATCGTTAAATTTGTTTAGTGCTAATATAAATCGTTAAATTTGTTTAGTGCTAATGTAAATCGTTAAATTTGTTTAGTGCTAATGTAAATCGTTAAATTTATTTCCTACTAATGTAAATCGTTAAATTTATTTAGTGTTAATTATTGTAGAATCATTTCGTACTTTGATATTATTATCAAATCATTTAAGTTTATCGTTGCATGTTAGCTATAGAAATGTTTTCAAATATCACAAAATGTAATTCTTAATATCCAAGAGATTTTATATTGCATTGCTGTAAACTTAATGCTTTAATTAATTTTTATAAAAGTAAATTAAAACAAAATAAGAAAACCTTCAAATATAATATTGTAGATTATAAAAATAAAATGATAATTAAATCTAAAAAAATAAATGTCAGAATTCCTAAAACAAATCTACTACAAGGATGTGACCATTGAGACAACATTGCATTCATATAATTATTTGAATAAATACCAGAGTAAATAACAGTTTATTGTAGAGGTCACAATTTTCATTGGGATAACAGCTTAGTTGGTTTTGATAAAGAGCATAACATATATAAAAGCAAGGTCGCGCAAACAAAAAAAGAAATTTGTGTCAATCTAAATATATTTACGATGAAAAATGTTTTAGAGGAAGACAATCATGCATTTAGAAAATTAAGCTAGAAGCCATTTTCTCTTATTTTTCTTTAAGCTTATAAATCCATCAATTATATAAATTCTTCGATAATACGTCCGCAAATAATAATTATAAGCATAGAAATAACAATAATTGTTCATAATCTTGCTTTGCAATTTTTAACATATTTTTGAATGTGTTTATTTTCAAATTGCTAAATGCTATATTTATATAAAAAGCATAACATAACATAAGAAATATAAGAAAGACGAATATAAATAAAAAATGCATTAATAAAGCAGCAAGTAAAAGAATGCTAAAAGCAAAATAAGAATGCTTAAAGAATATTCTAAACAAATAAATATCTTAAAGTGGTATAATTTATTTAGATGGCCTTAGTCATAATAAAAATATTTGTAAGCATCAAACACAATCTCTTTCTTAATCTATTGTACTTGAATAAACAAACAATTCTCGCCAAAAATCTCATAATTTAAAGCAACTATAAAGGAATTTTTATAATATAAATTCAATTTTGCAAAAACTTAGATAAAAAAATACTGACAAAAATACTAAAATTTCACAAAAGTTTTGTAATAATATTTTGATACTTGAAGATAATGCTCCACGCACACCACAAAAAAATTCACATAAATAGCACTAAAGATAAACAGCAAAGTCTATTTTCATAGATTAGCCATAGCAACCTCGCATATCAGCTGGAAAAAAATGAGGAACGACTGCATAATGGCTAATATTTCCTGCCATAAAGTGATACCATTTATTTATAGGACATGGCGCATGTTTCTCCCAAAGAAAAAGAAAGAAATAGGATTTTTTTTTTTCATTGCTTCACATTTTCAGAGCCTGGAAAGCCAAGTTTAACTATTAAAGATTAATGAAAATAAATAGTTAGCATTAAATAATAAATTTTATATAATACAGATTATCCATGGTATATAAATGAATATGAAAATGAACAGCGATTGCTCACCAAGTAAGTGTTAGATAACATGTTTTCTCTTATCATTTGCGAAAAGAGCTATCTAGAATATCGCTTGTCCTGTTCCAGAATTTCAAAATAAACTAATCTGTGAATTTTTATTACCAAATTCATTTGAGCCCACAGTGTTAACGAGCGCAACTAGCATGCAAGATGTCTCAGGTGCGAATCTATGGGTGGCATCAGTTGCACGCATTATTTGCAAAATCTTAGACTCGATGAATATTGTGACAACATGTTAAAAAGAAAAATAAATTATATTCAATACAGTTCTTGTTTTCAGTGGTATATAAATTAACTAATAAAGCTTTCCTGTCTTTATACTTGTGAAAAATCCATTTATATGAATTGTAGGCATTCAATTCACCACGATTCATTATTAACAAGTATTAATATTTTTTAAAAATTGTCTCGAAATATCAAGGGCTCGCTAGATAACATCGTTTAACATTATTAAAACGGAATTTTTCAACAAGGTAAAACACTGTTTACTTTGGAAAAGAATAGTTTTCACAAAACTCCAATTACTAAACGGCAAACGCAAGTCTGACAAACAATAAACGATTTGCAGATCAATTATTAACAACCCGCAGACATAAATTGTTCAAATTCATTGTAAGAGAGCAACGTCTCAACTAACTAGCTGCATATGTTTTTATATAATTTAATGTGTGTTACAAAATGATCTCGGACATTATTAGTAACAAATTAGCTAATGATAAGCTATTTTGTATTTGCCTAGATATTTACCGAAATTACATGAAAAAAAATCCAAAATGTCAAACAAATCCTCAGCTTGTCAATATTTTTAGATTTTTACCAAACATTTTTAGCATTTTTAAAAAAAGAGATGCAATTTTCATTATAAATCTTAAATAAAAAGCACGAGTTAAACAAGTTAAAGACTAAATAATTATATAATTAAGAAAAAAAAAATTAAATCATAAATAGCGATAAATTTATAGCTAATTATATTTTAAGTATTCTTATAAAAGAATATTAAATTTACTAAGTGAAACAAATCATTTGTATTTAAAGTTAGAAATTTGTGTTTCAAATTATTATTTTAATCCTACATTTATCTAAGTTTTGTATGGTGGAAATGAACATGAAATAACTTACGTTCATAATTCATGTTTAACTTTCATTTTGTCTCGTTTTTATGAATGCAAAAGAACAAACGATTTTTAAGTTGTTGCCAGATCTTTTTTCAAAATGTAACACAAACCGAAGTCATTCGCCGTACAAGTTCACTAAAATCCTTTGGATAGTTAAATAAAATAAAAATAAAAAAAAGAAATCCCAAAAAATAAGGGACGGTAAAATGATAAAAGTAAGAAATAACGAGCAAGAAAGAGAAAGGGGGGGAAAAAAAATGGTTGGATAAACTTGGCTGCATGATATATGAGCCAGAGAATTTCTGACCGCGCCAAACATAGTTACCTCATTAGAAACAAACTCGCTCTAGCCGGGATATTAAATATGGTGCTCCCCGTTCGAGTCCAAGTAAATTACTTTTCAGAAATGCCCATAAAATCCGAGGAAATGAGGCGATTTTATATGCGGAAAGGGTTGTAGCTAAACAGAAAAAAAAAAAAAAAAGAAAGAAATAAGAGTATCGAATTTTTTTATAAATTTATGCATTAGTTGGAATCATATTTTGCATTGTAAATAGGGCGAAGATAGAGACGCTTGCTACCTTGTCGTAGAGACAAATCTATTGAAATAAATTTTGTTTGCTATAAGTCATGTAAAAAAGTTTTGGTAAAGCAATTACTTACAATGAAGACCGTACGTAGATCGATATGTATATTTATGTAAAATATGAGTTACTTGAGTCCTTTTTAATAGTGTATAAATAGCATTAATCTCGTTGAGATGTTCTTGAATTTAAATTTTAAATTATACTACTACTCAAGACTTTTTCTTCGATAGTTAGTATAATAATATATAGTAACAAAAATTACAACATACATATTTTATAACTAATTTAGCTTCTTGCAAAAATTTTTTAAAAAATTCTGGTTATAGTGAGGTAATGACTAAATATTATGCAAATTATATGTATACTAGCAAAATTTATTACTATATTGATGTATGTAGGTAGGTATATTTATTATATATATATGCGTACATAACATCTATATACATATACGTATGCATACTAGCAAAATTTATATTTTGAAAATGAATGTAAATATTTTTTTTTACAAAAAAAAAGGAACTTTAGATTTAAAGTTATAAAATATTTTGTAATAAATCAGTTAAATTACATAAAATTAACCTGAAGAAGCAATTTAAAACTGTAAAAATGATTAAATATTAAAATGTTAATGGGGGAAATATTTCAAAATTTAGTTATAATTCTTATGAAACTGGAAAGAAATATTTTGAAAAAAATATCGATTGAGAAGTAATGAAATATAAAATAAAAATAAAAAATAATTTCATGAAAAAAAAAATACCTAATCAATATGAAATTAATGATTTTTTTTTTTACATAAAAAACGTAAAAATAAAACCAATAATAAATGAAAAATTTCATAATATGAAATTTATTTAACAAAATTCGTAAAATAAATAAAATTTCATGATCAGTTTTTAGTTCTTTTCAGAGAAATTAAAAAAATGAAAGTTCGAAAAAAGATACAAATATAATAACATAATTTCAGTTTTTCAAAGACGTATAGAATTTCTTCCTTGAAAAATACAAAACAAAAAGTGTTTAAGGAAAATAATTATCAAAAATGCCATAGACCTTTCCTTCAATTAAATACGCATTGACAGAAGCACTAATTCCATTTCCTGGCATTTTAAGCAAATTACGCAACGATAGAAACATTAACCTTAAAAAAATGCAATTAACAAAATATGTTTTGTAAAAGACTATTGAAAACAAATTATTTTAATGGAGGAAAAAAAAACGTGATCACCGTTGATTGCTTATTCATTGCAAATAATTTTAAAATAATTTTAGTTAGTTTATGTGAAATTAAGGATGCATAATAAATAGGGTGCAATTTAAAATCTTAAGACATTACAGATCATTAGAAACTTAAACAAACGCAAAAATGCACAAATTACTTAACACACTTTTAAATTAACGGACGAAATGTTTCGTTTCGGTTAACTTACGATTCAGGTCTTGAATTGAAAATTATGCGAGCAATTTCTGTCAAAGCCAATGAGGTATGTATGTTACACCATGAAAGCGCTGACATTACCCTACTTCTTAGTCTTGTGCAATGAATCATTAAATTATTACATTAACGAAAGCAGAGTTACACAGCTACGAGTACCATATCACTTATTTCATCAGTAGTTTTGTAATGTTCATTAGATATCTTGCTGTCTGCGGGTTTAAAAGGGACAAATTCATTAACATCATTCCTACGTTAAATAAGAAGAAAATTCCAACTTTCTATAATAGAAAATAATAAAATTAAATTCTTATACTACATAAAATGATATATTTAGATCTGGGTAGATGATTGGACTGATCTGGAGACTGGACAGAATGACTATAAAAGTAAGAAAAAAAAAACACTGATGAATTAAGTTTTGATTTAATACATATTAAGATAAAAAACAGGTTAAAAAATTTGGAAGAAAATTTAAAGGTCATCATCCGCCTCGTTTTTTACTAGGTATATTTTATCATATAACAGTATAGTTAGATGTATTTTTAAAATGAAAAAAAAAACTATAGTGATATATAAAAATATATATTATTAGTGATACATATTAGAACAATTATATATATATATATATATCACTATAATTGTTTCGACTTGGATTCACTGATCTTGCAAAAAGAAATGACATGGTTTAACAATATCTTTAGTGTAAGTATTTGTTGATAAAAAACTGTCTTCAGGATAGATTTTTTTGCTGATTTCTTGGAAGATTTGTTTCTCATTGTTTGTTTTCGTGTATGCGCATTTCAGACATCGAATAAATTCATTTTTAATTTACTCATTTTTCTTCGGTTTTGGGATTTTTTTTTAATGGTAAATTTTTTTTAATTATGGAAACACACGAAAATATATGTATAGTGAATACTATTATATCATACAAACCAATTATATTTCAGAAAAGTCTTTTTTACCGTTTCTTGTTAAATTTTTTTCTTGTTTTTCGACTTTTTGTGTTCGAGAAAGAAACAGAAGGGATTTTATTTTCTTCAAAGCAGTATATTAACTTATGACATAGAACTTCTATCAAACAAATCTTGTTCTGGGCAAAGGAGCAGCTAAAATACCGTGGTCCGTTCCGACTGGCGTAAATGAGGCGGAACCATTACACCAGTGTGTTGCCACGCATAGGTCACTGTCCGATCGTCTGAAAATTATGGATCACTTCACTGTGACCGATAATTTGATGGGTTTCTAACCTTGCTGAAGACCATTACTCGAAAGGAACCGTTAAGTTGGATGGGACAAGTGAGTCAATGCTTTCATGCGCCCAAGAATAAAATAGTCTAGGATTGAATTGTTTCTTTTTAAAATAATTTATGAAATATAAGTTGGTTGAAGAAAATAAAACTAATAAAAATTTTTATATTGATGAAAATTCAGTAAACTGACTTTTCCTAACAAAAAATTGTAAATGAAATTTGAAAATTACTAAAAAAACATATATTACGATGCTGTTATGCTCAAGTATGATTTCTTTTTATTGTTGTTTCATTGCTATGTATTAAACAAGAAAATGTATTTCTATAAATCTATTTCTATTTCCTGCTGAACAAGACAAATTACAAAATAAATACAAGGTATTCCAAACAAGTGTACGATACAAGGTGTCCCAAACAAGTTTACGATACAAGGTGTCCCAAACAAGTTTACGACACAGAGGAGTTTCAAACAAGTTTTACGATACAAGGAGTTTCAAACAAGTTTACGATACAAGGAGTTTCAAACAAGTTTACGATACAAGGAGTTTCAAACAAGTTTACGATACAAGGAGTTTCAAACATGTTTACGATACAAGGAGTTTCAAACAATATAAGGAGTTTCAAACAAGTTTACGATACAAGGTGTTCCAAATAAGTTTACGATACACGGTATTCCAAACAAGCTTACAATACAAAATATTCCAAACTAGCTTACAATATAAGATACTCTAAAAGGGTTGAACCTAAAGTAAATAAATTCTTTATTAAATTTGGCTAGCTTACAATAATGTACAATTAAGAAGTTTAATATTTTACAGGCATTTGGTAGATTTTTATACTTTTCAATTATTCGATGCGACTCATTCAGGTAATGCAAAAAATATATATCTTGAAAATAACACTATTTTTTAAACTTACTAGGATGAGAGGATATTTCCTTTTGATTTTACATTATGTCAACCGTTCTTAAACCATTAGGTTTGTTTTTCTAAAGAGATAAGGGGCTAATATATCAAAGGGACGCGTAATATTTCCTACACGTAAAAATTAACAAAAAATAAAAAGAAGACAATTATTTTAATGGGGATAAACTTTTAGCAACCACGAATTTCGAAACTATTAATGTATGGTCTAGTTGGTGAGGAATTGAAAACATTAATATTCCATTTTCTTTCACAATATATTTCTACGCAATCCTTCGGTTTAATTATTGTTTTCGTTACTATCAAATCTCAAATCAAATTAAATATTTCTTAATAATAATTAGTTTTTCTATACATTAGACAAAAAAAAATCTGTTCTAAAAAAAACAGGCATTCATTTTATGGCAACCGAGGACATTAAACTAAAGTATGATTATCAAAAAAAAATTTTTATATTTGTGAAGTGAGAGATTAAATAGTCGTAATTAGTAATTAAAATATTTCAATGCCTTTTAATAATTACAATCATGAATATTATACTTATTATTTTAATTTTAGGTTAAAAACATGTCATGCTGTATTATTATTTCAGCCTTTTTCATATATTACCGCAGTAAAATTTTTATATGTGTAGTAAAATATGTATGGTGTAGAGTATAAACCACCAATGATATTCGATATCGAAAAAGTTCGAGAAGAGGGTGACAAAATAAATTCCTGCTAAGGGTGAAAATTGCATATCAAAAAGTTATACGATTCCTTTTATGGAATACATCAAACAAAATACATTATTTTTAAATAAGAATTATAGATTTGCTTAGTAAAAAAGCGTTGATATGGGTCGAATATGATAATATTTTTGCTTTGAAATGTCATGCATGTAGTCCTAAGTTATTCTCAATTAGAACAACAAAGATGTAGTAGATTCATCGTTATTCAGGGAGCACCATGGGATGGTTATTTCAATGCACCTACTTTTATGCTGCTGTAATTTTGAACGAGCGAGATGAAACGAAGGGAAAGTTTGAACCCTCTTTATCGAGTTGAATGAAAAGGCAGATAAGAATTTTTACCTAGTGTAATTTTGTTTATAATGGTAAGAAAGAGTGAAATTAATGTGTTTTGGCTATAAACTCACGAAACTAATTGATGACTACAACTTCAGTGAGTCATTTTTGATGCTTAGTGACACAATAACTTGAAACCAATACACGCATCAATGACGTTCTGGTGTTCGTCCATTTTCCCCTGTCAAATCAATGAAACAAATTTTCTAGACTATCGATCCATAAAAAAACATTTTCGGCATAAACAAACAAAAACAAACCCATTCAGTTTAAAATAATTTATCGAGTTTCGAACTGAACCTTGTTAATTCAGAACCACAACGCTCTAATTACCACACACGCTTGGCTCATTGTCCTGCATTAACATTCTTTGTTGGTACGGCGGAGGGATCAGGTTCAAATGCTCTGGCAACTTTGCAGTCATTGCTTTCAGAAATGAGGAGATTCGATGGAGATAATGACAACATATATTGGCTTGCTTAAATAGTCAGTTTGCCTGGTAGGACTTTTATGGAATGTCTTCTATACGACAATCAAATGTGAGACAGTTATTCAATGCAATGCACTCATTACCTGTTGATGGTCTGATGGCCGAGTGGCTAGCGCTCTGGCTCTCGGTCTCGGTCTCACAGGTATCGAGTTCGAATCACAGTGGTGCCATGGATATTTTTAGTGGTTCGGAATCCACTTTAAGCCGTAGGACCTGGTCTCACATGACCGTAGAGCGTCACAGAGCCCAACCAGGTTTATTCTCACCCACATCATTCCCCAGCTTTAGGCACAGTGAGGTGGTGGTGGTTAAAGTGAAGCAAGAAGCCCACTGATGCTCAAGAAAAAACGCACAACGCATTTCAGGTATTATCTATTACATAAAATGAATTACTATTTTTATATTAATAAAAAGGAATAGTATGAGCATCTGTAAGATATGAAAATAAAAACCAAAGTTTATTTCGTATTGTGCAAGAAAAAATATTTGCATTTAAGCTTCGGATGTTTTGTACTTTCTCACTGATGGATGGAATTTACTAAACAGCGTACACACTTTTAAAAATTGAAAAATAATTCATATAAATGAAATAGTGATTTTAGATTGTATAATCCATTACAGTTCTAACATCTATTATGTTTTTAGCTTTTTACTGTTAAACGATAAAAATGCATGTTTATAGTCAATACAGTTTGAAATCTTCTAATCTTTTAAGATTTAGTTCTTAATCTGAAACAATGCCACACAGTTACATACTTTGACTATAATCCTACAATAAAATTCCAATGCAAATAAGTATACTAGTTGGACAATTTTAATTCTTCTCTTTAGCAGTGGAGAAGTATACAAAGTAATGTTTTATTAAAAATACCACAGGGACACAGAAATCTCACGGGAAAAGATAAAGCAAACCTGGTTATTTATTATCCAACTATTTAAGGATCCTGCGAATATTATTCAGACGTTAAAATCCCATCTCTAGGAAGATGGGTTCCAACATTGTGCCTTCGGATGTTGCTAAGTTATTTAGCATTGCAATTTAGATAAATTATTTCCGCTTTGGAGAGAAACAGCAGCTATTTTTGTTTTTTGTTGAAAAAAAAAAAATTTGCCGAGATTACGCAACTTCCGTTTGTAGTAAATAATTGAGATTTATTTCGAATGTTTCTTTCTGTTTCTGAAGATTGGCAATCAAATGGATGGATGTAATGTTAAAGTGAAACATTGAATGGTAAAAAAAAAAAAAAAAATTTAGAGTATGAAACATATTTGTCATGTATACAATACTGTATCAAATAAAAGGCCATCGTAATATGTATGTATTTTCTATCATTATGATGCCAAGTTATAAAAAAAATAATATCATATAAAATGGCTATCTTCCAGTATATCTCAAATGTAGATTTCTTCATAAATATACCCAAAATATTAAAAATAAACTCAACAATGCTTTTTTTAAATAAATAGACATTACTTTCAATGCTTTTATACTTTTATTATTAATTACTTCTGAAGAATTACAAAATCGATCTTAAAATAATGGAAATTTTGTCATGTTGACATCAATTTGTGATCTAGATAACGTAAACGAAATTTAATGATTGACAAAAAATAGCATGATCTAATCTTTAATTTATCGCTTTCCAAGAAAGAAATGTAGGAATTATTAAAAATAATCTTCTTAAATTTTAATTTTATAAAACTTTAATTAGAACACCCATTAGTGCTTTTTCTCTGTCTAGTTCTAGAGCTGGATCACAAATCTTCAAATTCCATGCTAATAAAATGAATTAGAAATAATTATCAGCAAAATTTATTTCTGTTCCAATTGCAATTTATTGCAGCTTCAGGGATTGCTACATTATGTAGTCCTTGTATAAGCTGAGAATTTTTAAAGTTAAAGAACAGCGATCGGCTTATATACGCATCCACTTATCTCGAAAAGAACGCAGATACTTTTCGTTAACCGGGGTTAAAGCGATAAGTCACCAAATATCGGGATAGGAAGCACATTTTTATTTATTTATTTTATATTTATTAACTTTATGAAAAAAATTGTTTAGAAACGAAATGAATTATTCGTTTTATAAAAATGAATTGTTTAATTATCGAAGGTGTTCACACTGATGGCTTTTGGAATTTCCAAAATTTTGATCTTTTGGAAATTTTCGTCTGACTATTATCAAAACACAACACACACGATATAATAGAATAATTTAAAAAATTAATAAACGTTACAGGTATATTTTTTTCCTTTTGGCTTGTATACGTGTTTTGAACTTTGATAAATTTTCTGATGAAAAAATTCACTTTCGACTTACACGGTTTGGGATACATTGGAAAATATACAGTAGATAAAAGGAGTAAATAATTTACAATCCAACGTCTCGTTAGTAAAAGAAATCTACAGATAAGTATCTATTTAACAATTTTAAAATGCGAACTGCGAAGAATTTTGTGTTAACGAAGAATGTATCAATTGTTTTATGCCATTGGTGCAACACTAAACATGGATTACATAATTATTCAATACAGCATAAGCAGACTACCGTGAAAAAGCGAGCATTTTCTAATTTTACGCATCAACTATTCGCTTCTTTTTTCATGATAGACGAATGTCACATCGGAACTCCATCCTTCGATAAGACACACGCTTTCTTCTTGTGACTTCAAACTAAGATTAGAAAATATATACATAAAATTATTCGGTGTTTCCAAAAGAATCAGGAATCTTTCCGCCTAACTGCACCAAATTTCCATGAAAGGCCTAAACGAAAGCGAGTTCAATGCTGCAACTGTACCGGGAGGTGCTACACCGAGAAATCGTCTCATTAGAAGAGGGTGGATTAAATTAAGGCCGGGCTTTTCTTGATCAAAGCCTCACGGTAATTACTTGCGAAAAGCCCCTTCTAAACAAATAACCATCTTCAATAAAGTAATGATCCCGAATTAATTCAATCCGAGCGAGGTAATTAAAGCGGACGCAGCAAAAATGCATTATTTTGGAAATGAAACTCATCGAAATTTAGCCCCGGCAGTTTAGATAGATGCATAAATTTTGAGAAAGATGGAATTCGCATGGCTAGTTGTGACTGCATTAAAATCAATTTTCAATTCGTCGCTTAGTCATAATGCTTCTGTCATCAGTATTAACGGTTGTAGATTTAAATAAAAGCAAAAAAAAAAAACTATAGATCGGGTTGCGTTTTTGTCATGGAATTCATGACTCACATGACGAAGATGTGACTGCGTTTTAATTTTCAATTCATCGCTTAGTCATAATGGTATTAACGGTTGTAGATTTAAATAAAAGCAAAAAACCATAGATCGTGTTGCGTTTTTGTCATGGAATTCTGACTTCACATGATTAAGATGTGACTGCGTTAAAATTAATTTTCAATTCGTCGCTTAGTCATAATGCTTCTGCCATCAGTATTAACGGTTGTAGATTTAAATATAAGCAAAAAAACATAGATTGGATTGCTTTTTTTTGTCAATTCTTCAGTATGTGTATTTTTATTCTACGAGAAGAATATATTGTAGTATGGATACTTTTCACGCCATACATGTTTGGATGGAAAGATGGAATTCGCTGGCCTAGTTGTGACTGTATTAAAATCAATTTTCAATTCTTCGCTCAGTAATAATGCTTTTGACATAGCTGAGTATTAACAGCTGTAGATTTAAATATAAGCAAAAACACATAGATTAGACTGCTTTTTGTCAAGTCTTCAGTATGTGCGGTTTTTTTTATACCAAAACCTAGAATAAAAGAATATATTGTATTATGGATACTTTTCACACCAAACATGTTTATGGATGAAGGGATGGATGCGATTATGGATAGATAACACGGAAATTTTCTGAACTCGAAGTCAAACTTTTGGAAAGTGTATATGGAACAAGCTATCTCCTTTCCTCCTTCATCTTAGGAGCAAAATTTGCAGTATAAAATTTGAAAGAAAGTGTAATATGACTCTTTTAACATGTTGCAGTTTATTATTGCTTACAGGAATCATACGAATTTCGCAAGTATATTTATATTGACAGTTGAGAAGTGATAAAAATATATACATTTCCTGTAAGATGTATATATTTTCGAAATATATAACATGAAGTTTTCGAAACCTGAATTTCTTTTCAATGAAATTTCCGTCAGCCTCATTTTGAAATTTGAAGCTATCCGTTATAGCACAACATCATAATCTCTCCTTGTATATTTTTCTAAGTATATTTTTCTTACATAAGAATTTAAAGGTTAACTTCTTTATATAAATATATTTTTGATACCAAACAAATGGAAAATATTTTATACCAAACATTTCGACTGCATTGTTTAATATTTAAATGTCTTTAAGAAAAACAAACATAATTAAAGTTTGCTTTAAAAATTATAATCAAGTAATGGACTATCTATACGTCGTATGAAATTTATTACAACAATTCATATAAATTTTGTAATCTACAAAATTGCTTTGTATTCGTTTTGTTTGCATAAAAATTTTAATTTATAAATTTCCCCAAAAGAATACTTTATTTAAACATCACTAAATAGATATGAATTACAACTACACTTAAATTTCTTTGCCAGTGTTACATGCTCCAGTTAAATTGGTAAACACAACATGTAACTTTTATGGTTCAATTTAATTATTGAACTTACAATTATTAAAATCCTTTAGTAAAGCGCAAATTAGCTAAGCTGATGTTTAACTTTTTCCTGCGATATTTTTTTCTAAGTTCTTCATACTTTATTAAATACTTAGCTTTTTTTCTGGTTATGTAGCTGAAAAGAGAAACTAGATGTTAACACTGAGATGAAAAAAACAATTATATTCAAACATTAATTATAAAAGAGGTTGTAAAATTATGTTTATGGCTTCGGTATTTCAGCGTCTTTGAACAAAATTTAAATATTGCTCTAATTTCCGTCGAAAGTTGAATGCTAATATCTGACATAGCATAGAAACATTCGGAGGACAAACCATAATTAAATAATTGCAGCATTTAAACCAAAACGGGATCATATTAAGTTTTGGAATTTTCCCAAGCATTTCATTTCCTCTGAATAGTTTGCAGGATGGTAATCCAACAAGTGCATTGAAAAGCGAATTGATTAGACATCAGTAGCAGGAGAATATTGTATATAAGGATTTCCAAACGACTAGTTGTAACTGGTCATTTGAAATTCCTGTGGGTGATCATTGGACCTTGATGATCAATTGGAAATATGGCATATATATAAATTGTGACACTTATTAATAGCCTGACTTTAACTGAGTGGGAAGCGTGATGAGTGTAAAAACAGCCGAGTCTATTTTAAACCATTTTTTAAATTACATGCTTGTTTTATAAGTCGTTAAGTAAAATTCTATTGTCAAGTACCTCAGATATTTGAATAAATAGTTATAAATTTGTTATTTTTTGAATTAAATTTATGAGTAAATGATTTTTTTATTCAAAAAGTATATTTTGAAGAAGGAAAACTAACATAAAATAATTTATATTATCTAACGTACTATAAATGGGGATTGATGGCCGAGTGACTAGCGCTCTGGCACTTAGTGCCACAGTTCCCGGCAGTGTCATGAGTGTCTGCAGTGGTTCGGAATCCAATTTAAAGCATAGGTTACGGTCTAATATGACTACTACTACTATTATTATACCACACAACATCACATCACCGTGCCTAGAGCTGAGTTACTCATTTATAGTTTGGGAATGATGTGGGTGAGAAGTCTGATTGGGCTCTGTGACGCTCTACGGTCATATGAGACCGGGACCTACGGCTTCAAGGGATTCCGAACCACTACAAACATACACGGCACCGCCGGGACTCGAACACGAAACCTGTGGTACCGAGAGCCGGACAATTTGCTATTCAGGCCACAGTCTAATATGACTGTAGAACATTGGGCACAGGGCTCGAAAACCTACCCTCTAAAAAAAGAAACCATATCCATTCTCTAAATGTCCCAGTAGGCAAACGGCCATGGCTCACCATGGGCTGTAGATTCAGGGAGTTAGTTTATCAAACTATTAATTTTCCCATATAAAATCGCAATCACTATGATAGTTGTATTTTCTTTTTACAAATATTCTTCACAAAAAATGTAAACATTTTGTTTTTGTTCTAATGCAGCTGGAAAACACTTAGACAATTGCCTTGGATGCCTTAAGACAAGGGCTGCACCGACTTTACTCATTTACCACTACCCAGGAGGTGCGTGTAGCTTGAAGATAAGCTACGGAATCTAAGTAACAATACCCCCTGCAACGCTGTACGATCATGTTTGACCGGATTAATCTGGTAAAATGGATTAATAACCACTACAAACATCCATGGCACCGCCGGGACTCAAACTCAAAACCTGTGGTACCGTGCGCCAGCCACTCGGCCATTCAGGCACAAAAATGTAAACATAAATTCGCTTTTTTCTTTTCTTCTTCAGATAAAGTAACAAATAATCCATTATTAAAAACGCCATTACGAACAAACTGAATCTTTTAAAAAATGCGTTATTCCCAGAAAAAAACAACATCCTTAAACAAAGAAGAAAGATACACAGAAATTTCCATTAATGAGTAAGAAAAAAAATAATAACTCTCTTCAAACACAATGATGCATAGAATTTCATCTCGCCCTTTCTTACAATTACCTATAATCACAACTCGTTCTGGAGCGATAATGTTTGTTTTTAACACGTTGCCAAGCACACATTTTCAAGGAAAAATGTTTTCCCACCAATGTTTTATCATTATGAAATAGTGTTGGATAATTTTGTTCTGAGTAATTAAAGGGTATAGTTGAACGCTTCCTTTTTTGCTTCTTCGTTCATCATTGAAACATTGTGTAATTTCCTTATTCTTGGAATAATTTAAATCGATATGTACAATGTACCGTTAAGGTTTTTTTTTTTTTTTTTTTTTTAATTTTCCTTTATGCAAAATATAAGTGAAGTAAAAGAAAATTCTCAAATGAAAGAAAAAATTAACTTGCTGACAATTTAATTGTAAAGTAAAATTTTGTACATCATAACTCATTTTCAGGCAACTTCCTCATCTACTGACAGATAATGGACAGTAATTTTGATAATTTATTTGCACTTATCAATATTAATTAATAGAATATTATTAAAATATAAATAGTTACATTATGCCATAGTAACAATACGTCATATCATCTATAATACTAAAAAAGATATATCATG
Source organism: Caerostris extrusa (assembly GCA_021605095.1). Taxonomy (NCBI): domain Eukaryota; kingdom Metazoa; phylum Arthropoda; class Arachnida; order Araneae; family Araneidae; genus Caerostris; species Caerostris extrusa. Next base: position 169,846 of record BPLR01015687.1, on the reverse strand, counting down.
GTAAAAATTTGTTAGAGAAAAATATTAGCAAATGGGGAAATAAGCTAAAAAGTCATGATGTGGTATACATGCGCAAAACATTACTAAACGAACTACTATTTTTAACGTTACTACTACTGTCTAATCCCCAGTGTCTTGCAGTGCAGAGCGGACATCCCATGTGTAATCTGCTCATGTATGAAGATGTTCTGTTGTGATAGAGCACCTGTAGGTAGAAGTGTGATATGGCTCTGTGTCCCTGAAGAAGGGAAGACAGGCAGGCAGGGTCCTTGGGAGAACTTTTAGCGTATCGCATGGGAGAAACCCGGAAAACTTTCGCCAGGTAATCCGACTCACGAGGCAAGCTGCTGAACATCGCAAATGCCATCGAAACCCTCATTGTTTGAAACAGTGTGTACAACAAATCCGCCAGCGGTTTGGTTTGTTTTGTCACTCTACGGTCATATTGTGCACACTTTGGGTAAAACAGACCGGGACCTACGGTTTAAAGTGGATTCCAAACCACTAATAAACATCCATAGAACTGCCGGGACTCGAACCCGAAGGCTGTGGTACCAAGCGCCAGAGCACTAGCCACTCAGCCATTCAAGCCCCAATCCGGCAGCGGATTGAACTTTAGCCCTGATGCTCATCAGCGAGACATGTTGCCACTGTGTCAAGAGTCGGACATAATTTTTTTTTAAATCAGCGTATTTCATTGTCTCGTTAATTCTGTTAATTTGGTGATTGCACATCTATATATAATATGAATAAAACATTACCAAATAAAAAAAAAAAAAAAACACTTATAACTATGATGTTAGTTTTAAAAAGAGCTTTTTGAAGAAATTGACCATATTTTTATATAACCATCACTGTTGAAGAAATGAGCTTATTTATAAAATCAAAAATGCTAATTATTGACTAAAGGGCAAAGCGACATAACTTCATGTTATGCATTCTAGAAATTTAATTTCCACTCCATTCATATTACCAGCTCATTTTGGTTGTAGAATGCAGTTTTGTAATCAAACTTAAATTTATTCTTTAGATACGTTTGTATAACGCTGTTGGAATTTATGAAAAATCTTCTGTAAATACAAATGTTTTTATAGAATCTATTGCGAATGTATGTGTGCAATAGAAGCATCATTGACAACACAATTTGTGTCCAGTTTCTATAACATTCATCCACGAAATTCTGACTTTATACCATGATATTGCTGGCAAATTACAAACCAGCAGATTTTAAAAGGGTGTGTCGATTTAAAACTAAATAACATAACGTAAACTTATAACATTTGATACTTAAATCTATAAATTTGTTATAATTGAAGAAAGTACATTTATTTTAATCTTTTTTCTTTACATTTCATTTTATAAGTAAACTTTATTTGAACGAAACTTATTTTACGATTTATGTTTAGCTTTACAAGATGCTTGCCAACTTCAATGATTGCCACAAACAAGGCTTAGCATGAAATGCTGAAACTCCAAAGCCAGGGTATGTGGAAACTTGAAAAGCTGTCAACATGCCAATTAACAAGAAACGATTTCTCAGCTGCAAGGGATTTGTGTTGAAATTTCACTGTTGTAAAAACTAGAGGGAAAACAATATAGTTGCTCACTAGGAAATTGAAATACTCGCAATACGTGTAGTAAATATTTTGTAAGAACCCTATTCAAATGTCTACAATAACATACTTTTAAGTGACAAAACAATTTATAAGCCTTCCTGTAAACAAATAGACAAGTGATTACTATAATAAAACAAAAAACTATGAATCAATAACACATTTTTTAAATTTGTGACCATGTCGCAAGTTTCATTTTATTACTTTAGTTGAAAGGCATAAAGCAGCTATAATAATTATAGTAAAAAAAAAAAAAACTTAGGCAACTTTTAGTACTCAGTTCCATCAAATAGTACATTTTATGCCTACTATTGTACATTTATTTTAAAATTTCCTTTATTTGAACGAAACTTATTTAGATTTATGTTTAGCTTTTACAAGATGCTTGCCAACTTCAAATTGCCACAAACAAGGCATCCTAAAAGCCATCCTAAATAAAACAAAAGCATATCACATTGATTTAAAATATCAATCATTAAAAAAAGTTAAAAGATAAGAGTAGTAATTATAAATAAAAATGTTTCATATTAATATTTTATTTTTTCAATTCCTTTTATTAGCTCACACTCTCCCTATATATATCTTGTTCAAATTTTCAATCGTTCATAAAATACTTTTATTCATCCACTCAAGTGCAAATACATTTTTTGAACTTGTAGTGAATGACACTTGATGTTAATACAGTTTTTTCAAATATTAATTAATTAAATTTAATTTATTAATTTTAGTTCTTTTTAGATTTAAATTGCATATATCTACCAATAGGTGGCGCCAGATAAACTTAAAAAATGAATGAAAATTACTTATAAAGGACTTTCTGCAATATAGTGAAAAAAAGTAGGAATTGACTTCAAAAATTTTTTTTTTTTTATATTACTTGTTTGAATAACGGTGTTTATTATAACTGTGATGTGATATTTGTCGCTTTTGATGCCAAATGAACCGATTTTGGCCAAATTGTACCAAGTAATACTCCAAATCAAATAATGCGCAAATTGTCATAGCTAATAGAGGGTAAAAATGGCGGGACAGAATAAAATTTGACTAAGCCAGAAGACTATCAAGTCAGAGCTTCATCCGCTAACCATTAAATACATTCCCCTTTAATTATGAAAAAAAAAATCAATTTTGCATTATTGGAATTATTTTCTTGCACTCACAATAAACGTAGAAACAAAAATATAAATAACTATAAAAAAATTCACAAGTAGGATTTCCTAAAACTTTATTGCGTAAAATCGTAAAATGCAAGGATTTTTTAAATCGATTCTCAACTAAATGAGACGCTGAATGCACAAGCCAGTAAATGTGCGAATTTTCACATATTGGAAAAGTAGCTGATTTGTTGATCTATTTCATTTGGAGCAGCTGATTACATAAGGATAAGAAGATGATCGACTGCATTTGCACCTGTGAGGATTTTAAACAAATATTACTAAGGAACAGAAATACATCTTTAACAGAAACACATTTCAGTATTTCTTTATGTAGTGATACATTTCTTTCAGTATTCAATTCTGTAGCGCTTCTATATTGAGATATTTATAAATTAAAAATATTTTTTTAAAAATTAAATAAAGGAAATAGAAAATTTAAATATATTTAAAATAATTAAACTTTTATTTACTTAAGCAAGATGAATAATTCTATCCATTTAACTCCGGTGTTAATTAGTTTAAAGTAAAAAAAAATTCCATTTAGTTGCTTGCACATGCTGTTGTTTCGTTCTGTATACATATTACTATTAATGCATATACGACTATTTAAACTAAGAAAAATAATATTTCTCTTCTTCATTGGCGCAACAGCCCCATGGTGGGTCAAGGCCGTCTGCCTACTGGCATATTTCTGGACGGAAGATGTTGCTTTTCTTACGGGATAGGGTTGTCAGCCCTACACCCAACGCACAACAGTCATATTACACCGGGACCTACGGTTTAATGTGAGTACCGAACTACTAAAAAAAAACATCCATGGTACCGCCGACACTTGAACTCGAAACCTGTAGCACCGAGTGCCAGAGCGCTAGTCACTCGGTCATCAAACGCCACTAGATGGTATAGTACGATATCTTTCAGGTCCTCCTTGATTGGATATAGTTCATAAGTAAGAGACCATATTAAGATATACCATATATAATATATTTATCATATATAAGAGGAATATTTACCATATATAAGAGGAATATATATATATATATATAGTATAGCATTTAAATTTTTTTACATTTAGTGAAATTACACATTATAAATATTTATAACTATAGTTTATTTTCTTATCGTAGAAATAAATGTAAAAATTTGTTGTTTTTTTCTCTGCGAGAAATATTAAGATAACATTTTGCATATTATTGTCTTTTTATTAGACATTTATTTATTTATGTTAGACAGTTTCTTGCCAATTTGTAGGATATTGAAGGACATTAGACGAATGTTTGTGTGAAATAATTCGCGATAGTATGACTATCACCAGTGAGGTAGAAGCATTTATTGTCAGACACACGATATCACAACTGAATTCGTGTTTGTCTGGAATAGATACCGTAGAACATGTTTTGTTTTAACGTACGAAATATGAAGACCAAAGAAACAAGCTGCCGTATGCTTTCAAATACAAAGTTCTGTCTCTTTCTCAGATTTTTGATCTGATTAAAATGCTAGTTAGAAGACGGCAACAACACTTAATTCTTTTTTATGAAAAAGTCTCGCAACCTCGTTAGTAACCAGAAACTTTATTTTTTTATGTTGCTTCTAGTTTGTAATAAGTATTATTAAAATCTTCTTATCTTTCCAATTTTATAGCGCTGCGATGTAGTCGATGAATCGTTTCATAAATTCGACTCATTATTTTGATTCTGCTTGTTTATTTTCTTTTGGTTGACAGATATACCGTGCACTATTTCATTTCATCCAAAATCATGTTGAAAGCTTAAGAGATTTTGATTATAATTTTAATTTAATTAGTTTTTGATTTTAATTTAACGTTCATCAGTACCTTTTTAATTTGCATAACATTTGGATAAATTGAGATAAACAGTTTCCGTGTACATAAATATCAAAGCAACTATTCAAATCAAGTCCATTCCAACCTCAAAATAATATAATATAGTTTCAAATAATCCTTTTAGTTCAGCATTAAAAAAAAGAATTTTCGCTTAAGTTAACTCATTCCAATAAAGTACAGATATGAGATAGTATACTATATATGGTTAATCCATTATAAATACTAATAACAAGCTTCATTACTGATCAAACTACATTGATTAAGATACAATGGCAGACCTCGAACCGTTGTAAACCCACCTGAAAAGCAGTGTTAGTGGCACGACGAGTTTACCTGCGACTCTCGAGTCAGTGACCTCAATCAAAGACGAGCGATTAACACTGGGATTCACCTTGAACTGAGTCACAAGGAACACTGCAAACATCAAGGTCAGACGGAGATTTCCACCGAGATTGATATGAACCGCCCAATTAGGATTCAATGCAATCTCGAGACGGACATTATTTCCGCGTACAGAGGTTAATCGTTGCTTTGAATTCTTTTTTTTTCTTTCATGTATAGAAAACCGTAAAACTTTTGAAAAGCATTTAATTAATGGGACAATAACTTCAAAATATCTAGATAAATAATGAATGTTAATTCATTCAACAAGTAATAAGATTTTCTTGCAAAGAATTTATAATATTTTAACACCTCTACTCCTTATTAACAATGATAACCCCATTCCGTAGTGTTTTTTTTCCTTACCTTTTCTTCTTTAATTTCACTTAATAATATTTAAAAAATACGTGATTTTTTCTAATTTTATTTTTGTATTTGTTTATTTACTTTTGATGTGACAGATCTTGATCATTTAATTGCCTTTTAATAACCCATGTTTATTCTATCAATGCTCCCTATCCCAAGACAGGAGTTTAAAGGTCCTTACGGTACCAAGGCAATCCGTGAACTCAACACTGACTGACTCTACTCCTTGTATAGCCATAACAATATTTTTTTACTTAATAAAATATACCTGATCTGACATCTCGGTGCCACCAAAGTTTAGGGTTCAATTCCCGGAGGTTCCATGGATGTTTGTAGTGGTTAGGAATCCACTTTAAACTGTAGGCCCCGGTCCACTATGACTGCAAGAGCGTTGGGTGTAGGGTTGACAATCTTGCTCCGTAAAAGGAAAACATTTCCTCTCTTGAAATCTGCAAGTAGTCAGACGCCCTGTTGCGCCACTGATGATGTTGAAAAGATATATATTGTCAGTCGATGAAAAATCGATTTTGATATGATTTAAAATTAAGTTTGATTTTATAAAAATTATATTCAATTACATCTATCTGCTTCCAAAAAATAAATTATTATTATTATTATTGTTATTTTTTTTTTTTTTTTATAAATAGCATTCCTTTAAGGCTTTTTAAACCATGCTATCCGTTTTGAATAATGAAATTCAGATACGAAAATGAGCGACATATTGATTGTATCTAAATCTACATAAATTTCGCGATATTATATAAATGTATTCTTTTTGAAATTCAACGTTTTGAAATCCCCAATTACATTTCTTTTTAAGAATACTTCAAAAATCCTGAAACAGCGGGAGAGAGTACCATTCTCACCGAAATGAACCGATATTCAAATAAATTCTCCCTATTTTAATTCTTTTCGAAATAAAATATTCACTATTGGATAAAAATAATTCATCGGATTGCTGAACTCTCCTGTATTGTCAGAGAGAGTCTTTCTACAATAGTGTTGTTACTCCAGCATTTCTATTCATAAATTCATAATATTGGAAACACCACAATCAATGAGAAAATTTTCAGGTTATTTTTTATTTATTAAAAGCAGCTCTTCATTCTTCACTTGTATGTTGTTCAACATTTCAGTTAATTAAATATTTTATAAATGAGTTGGATGCATTATATTGATTGGAATTACGCCACGCACAATTGGATTGAGTTTTAATTTAATTAACATCCTTTTACACTTAAGTGCTGTTGTTATCAAATATTTTATTATTCAGATATCAGCAGTGAATTCTCTTTTCATTACATGCTGGAAAGCATTATGCATTTACAAATGTCCATGCATTATTAATTGTGATGCTGATTATACAAAAAGTGATACAAGTCAAAATTTTTTGAAAAAATATAGTATTATTTTTCGTATTGCGTACTTTTATATTAGAGTAACCTTAATAGTTTGTTAATTTGTAAAAACTGAATAGTTTAAACTGATTTAAGTTTAAAGTTAGTTTAACTAGATCAATATTAAACCCTTGTATTCAAATAGAAAAATGTATGACAGATCAAACTTTTATAACCACCAACACAAACGTGTGATTATTCAATTGGTTTCAATAATTCTAAAATATAAAGATGAAACTAGTGCGATACAAGTGCTCACTATTTGTTGATAATCAACAACTGTATGAAATATAATGAAATAAATAGCTGAATCCATTTCTAAATAATGACACTGAAGCAATATTATTCCAGACTAAATTTTATAGCCATCAACGCAAACATGTTATTTTTAAATTGGCTTCAATAATTCTAAAATATAAAGATGAAACTAGTGCGATACAAGTGCTCACTATTTGTTGATAATCAACAACTATATGAAATATAATGAAATAAATAGCTGAATCCATTTCTAAATAATGACACTGAAGCAATATTATTCCAGACTAAATTTTATAGCCATCAACAAAACATATTATTTTTTAAATTGGCTTCAATAATTCTAAAATATAAAGATGAAACTAGTGCGATACAAGTGCTCACTATTTGTTGATTATCAACAACTGTATGAAACATAATGAAATAAGGGGCCTGAATGGCCGAGTGGCTAGCGCTCTGGCGCTCGGTACCACAGGTTTCGGGTTCGAGTCCCGGCGGTGCCATGGATGTTTGTAGTGGTTCGGAATCAACTTTAAACCGTAGGTCCCGGTCTAACACGATCGTAGAGCGTTGTGGAGAGTGACATATTAAAAAAAAAAGAAAAATTGACTGTTCATATATATATGATTCATTATAGTTTGTTGCTTCACATCCCCATATACCACTTCATTCATCATCATCATATAATGAAATAAATTGCTTCAATGATATTATTTAGAAATGAAGTTAACAATCTTATTGCAGATCAACTTTTATATTATTGTTGGGGTCTTTATAACCCCCAACACAAAGGTGGTATTAAAAGCGTATTGAATTGGCTTCAATAATTCTAAATTATACAGATATATAGATGAAACTAGTGCGGTACAAGTGTCCATATTTATGGATCATCAGCTGTATGAAATATAATGAAATAGATTGCTGAATTCAGTTCTGAATAATGACACTGAAGCAATCTTATTCCAGAGCAACTTGTATGGCCACCAACACAAACGTGTTATTATTCAATTGGCTTCGATAATTATAAAATATAAAGATGAAACTAGTGCGGTACAAGTGCTCACTATTTGTTGATTATCAACAACTGTATGAAATATAATGAAATAAATTGCAGAATTCATTTCTAAATAATGGCAATGAAGCAATCTTATTTTTAGACCAACTTTTATAACCCCAACACGCACTCTTATGTATTCAATTGTTTTCAATAATTCTAAAATATACAGATGAAATTAATGTGGTGCAAGTCCTGACTATTTATCAACCATCCACAAGTATATGAAATATAATGAAATAAATGGCTGAATTCATTTCTAAATAATGACATTGAAGCAATCTTATTCAACGAAAAAGAAGAAACTAATTGAATTATGGCGAAGGAAAAGACCTTAAATAAGCAAGACATTCAATGACCTTTTCCTCAGTTTCAATGAATGTATTTAATTTCCCCCAATTTAATTTTATAAGCAGTTTAGCTGAAAGAAACGTCATAATTGAGTTGAGCTAAAGAACTGGATATTGAACAAACGTCATTGCTTCCTCAGTTTTCAATTGAAAAATTGTACATAAAATTGTAAAAACACAGTTTTTATTACATATTTTAAATGAATTTTTTTATCTCATACAAAGTAACCGAAAGATATTTTTCGACGCTACATTTGATCTGATACGTTACAAAAACAAAACTTGGTGAATTCACTAAAGGAAATTTGAACACAACAATGAAATGAGTAAAGTTGATGACAGTTGTAATAAAAAAATGTTTTGAGCCATTTCGAAACTGTTTAAAACTAGACATGGATGACTAAACAAAGACTAATCTTTTGTTTTACAATTTGCATAGTCGTATTATGACAGATGTAACGTATTTAATTTGTAATGCTGGAATTTAAAGTAAGTGATTATTAAAAATAATTTTCGATGAAAGCAATTCCGAAAGAAATTACTTTTGTCATTCAGTACAATAGTCACGTAAACATATGTTTCCACTGAACTGTCGATTTGCGTTTTGTTTAATCATAATAAATTTTTAATATTTTATATTTTTTGAAATTAGTCTGAACTAAACATCAGAATAAATCAGAACACTTAAAAAAAAAAGTTAAATTTGCCCACAAAAGGAACTTACTTAATATTCACATCTCGCTTTGATTAGATACTTTTTTTCTCACTCAAAGATAATTTCACGAGAGATTTTAATTATGAAAAAGAATAGAATTTCTTTACAAAAAAAAATCTGTTTAGATATAAAAAAAATAACTGTGACTGTTTAATCATTTGCAAACTGGTTTTAGTATATGAAAATAGGAAAAAGGAATAAGAAAAAAAAAACATTAATTAGAAAGAAATATTAACTTCAACTAAAAATACTTCGAAATAAAAAATATTAAATTTTTCTTTAAAAACAGTTTCTTTTCTTTTTAAACAGTAAGAAAAAAAAAAAATACAGCAGCATTTTTATTTAAAGTTACCCTAAATTCAATTATGCTTCACTTAAAATGAGATTTTTAATTTTACTGAATATTTAAAATACGTTAGAAAAAATTAAATACAATTTAATTTCTATCTTTTATTATATTAGCTGCATTTTTATAATCAAAATATTCTTTTTTTTTTTATTTAACCATGTTATGAACCATTAAATTTAACTCCAATGTTTGAAAATCAAAATCAATTAAATTTCTCAAATCATGATAACCTATTTTTTTAGTAATGAATCTTTGAATAAAATAAATTACAGCTGAAATACTACAATAGAAAATTTTCTGAATGAATGAAATTCGAAAACAAATTTGCGTTAATAAAACGGAAAAAAAAAAATATTTGTGGATTAAATGGATCCTTTTTTAAAAGATTTTTTTGAAAAAAAATTAAAATTTTGAAAGTCATTTCTTTATTTCAAAATTAATTATTATGATAAGAATGACCTATTTTTGTATTTGTATTTAAGCTTCGAAAATGTAAACATTCTTTTGTAATTTTCTTTCGTCTGCACAGTGATTTTCTTTATCCTTTTTGATACCAGATTTAAGAAGGAAAAAACTGATAAAACAAGCATAAAATTGTGATAAAATAGTATTACACAGAGTGAAAATATTATGAATATGTCAAAATGCAGCTCTCGGTTACATTAGTTATATGATGCACTTTACAAGTATCGAAGGAAGATAAGATGGGTGTTGTTGGTTTAGGTGAACAGAAGCACTTACTATAACTTACAATACAATAATCTGAACACAAATTCTAAGAACCACAGATGGAATTCAGGTTCATATCTATCTAAAATAATATTTTTTACATAATTATATCTAAATTTTCAAATTAATATACGATTATATACTCATTTTCCCTTACAAAATTTAAAAACTGTCATATTCTAATTTATTTACTTGAACGAATCTAAAAATAATTGCACCATAAATAAAATATACGACTCACCTGCAATAAGCTGGATGAGACCTAGTATCCTTGCTGTGGTCTTTGTAATCACATCCGCTAGGCAGCATGCCGACAAAGCAGTGAAAGCCACTAGAAGAGACACTGCTGCCCCGAGTCCCACAGTGATAGTTGTGACTTGCCAAGATGTACTGGGTATATCCAGGAAAGAAGTGTACCTCCCACACTCGTGCACCATCTCCAGTTTGCCTTCCGATGTAAGTCTCGGATAGTTGCATCTCCTAAAGGATGCAAAACTGACATCAGTACCGTCTGACAGAGTGCCTTTCATCCAATATGGCATGTAGAAGCCAGTGGCATTAAGGATGGCAGAGATCATGGAAAGACAGGCCCAGATCACGCCAGTGATGGTCAGACTGGACGCTACCGGCGGCATTCTGGGAGGTTGCTTAAGTGTCCAGATTCCGGGAGACGATGCCGTGGTGAATGGTTCTAATCTACAGGGTGATGAATCACAAACGGTAGTTACCGCCAGGACCTTGCCCTTGATGAGATATCGTAAATCAAGAATATGTTCTCTGTGCTACTTAGCACAAGATTATGGTAACACAAACACCTTTGATGGCTAATAACTTCACGAAATATGCCACTAATCTGTTAAATATCACTTTGGCACAAATTATGGTCGATAATTCTTACAACTAACAATAACCAAACGGCAAATCTTTTTCAAAATTCAAGTATCTTTTTCTTATTTATGTGTATCCTGACGAACAGTCACTTTGGTAATTAGCAATAAAATGTTGGTGAAATTTCCAGAAACTTGAATAAGATATCTCCTTACGGTTCAGCACCGGTCTTTATAGTAATTGTAGTGTGTTTTCTTTTTGTATGTTAACGAAACGTTTCTAAGTAATAAAGAATGGAAATGATGTTCTTAGCACCATCAGAATTCCACAAATAAGAGAAAAAGGGGCGTAAGGAGAAATAAACAGAGCTTGTTTTAAGTTCCTGAGGTTTCCGATCAAAATCGCCACTAAAAGTTAAGACAAGATAAAATTCTTCAGCACCAGTTAGCATTCGTTAGTAAGTTAAAAAGTTACTACGTTAATAAGCCAAAATAAAAAAAAAATCCAAATCAAATCAGTAAAATTTCCAATAATGTCTGCTTAAAGCAGATTCGATACCAGTGGTCAAAGCGAGGGCAATGCAGGCAGGTGGCAAAATCTGGACCAATCTTAAATTTGGAATATCTGGAATATTTTCGAATATATTACCAAGTTCTAGCCACTGGTGAACGAAGGAGTTAAGTTGTTCCACGAAAACCATGTCTTCAATTTCCTCCATATTGACGTCTTGTCAGTTTGTCCTACCAGAATAAAATAAAATTTCAAAAAAAATCAAATTCAAACTATATAGAAAAAAAAATCCATAAATCTGTTTAATTTTATAAGGTTACTTTCAAATGGCAATAGAATTGAATTCAAATGATACCACTGACACCAAACTAATTATTGTTTTTGACAAGTCTATCAAAATAGAAGCTTCCGCAAGAATTCTACACAACCAAATGACAATTCTGATTTCAGGATTGTTGATTTTTAATCAGAATGTGTGGAGGCTTGCACAAGTAGCGTTAAATGTCACAAGAACACAAAATCGATCATAACATGGGTTGCATACAAGAACAAAAAATATATCTTCATCTACAGCTACTCCCGTTCTTCTCTGTGAACACAAACCGGTAGATATCGCAACAGTATTTTCGTTCGAAATCTTTCTCGCACCTCGAGATGATTAGGATACCGCCATGTGAAAATAATCTGTTTTTGTTCGGTATTAGATATGAGAAGAGGATGTTCTATTTCGCACGTGCAGACTACCACGTGTTGTTTCGTTGGGGAGGGGGAAATCTGTGGTGCACCCTACACACACACCAATCCACACACTGTCAAGAAGAAATCTTTCGCACTTCTGCACAGAGGAGCAAGCAGAGCGTGGACTGTTGTGGATTGTACATTCACCCATCAGCTGAGCCAAGGGTTATCGTAAGTGGCGGCAGCAGACTGGCGTCGCCAAATCGCCAGTAAGTGCGCCAAAAAAACAACATACTAATAGTTCGGGAGAGGCTGTGTTTCGAGTGAATTGTGAAACTAGTAGCTCTGGAATTGATTTTATTTTATATTTTGATTTTCGTTACTAGATTTTTTTCTATTTTTTTAATCCGATATTTGTTTTTCATTGTCATTTTTTTAGATAGAAGTTGTTCTAAATTCAGAAAATTCTGATAAATACCATTGTGAATTAGTATGTATTTTAAAATTGGCACATATCTTTTAGTTTTGTTTTTTAGAGAATTAGAAATAAATTAAATAAAAATGGAGTGTTCAATTTAAGTATCATTTCTGTTCGTTTGTATTATTAGAGCATCTATTATAGAATTACAAATATTAGCAATGTTTAGATATATTAGCTTGATTTACTTGGATTTTAAAATCAGAAGTTTGGAAGTATAAAATAAAACTAAAAAAAAAAAAAAAAATTCCAAGTCCCAATGACTCTTTAATTTATCCTCTCTGTTAGTTGTTGTTTAGTATCTGATTTCTTAACAAATAAATAAAAACAAAACTGTTGCAATCTGTTTTAACCGTTTGTTTGTTTTTTTTTTAACAAAGCATAACATTAATGTAATTTTTTCCAAAAATTTAACCTAAAAATATTTGTAAATAAGACAATAATTTTCTCTTAAAAAAACTAGATGAAATATTTATAGAGATACCTGATTTTGATTTAAAACGCTCTAATATCGGAGATACTCCTGACCTAATTGCACAGCTAGCATAGAGTAAGGCACAGGCTCGATTCCACTGCAGGCGCTCGTTGTAGTCACTGCTTTCAGAAACGTGAAGACTTGATGGCGATTTTGACCACATGTTTAAGAGTCTAACATCGATAGGTTGCTTGGTGTGAGTTTTTCCGTGTTTCATCCATATGATACGCAAATATAATAGGTTGCGATTTAAAAGTTCTGCTGAATTGTAAGGATATCCCTTCATCATCCGTTAATTGAATGGGACAATGTATGACTGCCATGTTTACAGATAAAAATTAGGATGTTGTACGTTTTTCAATGCCTTCCAATTTTTCGGTTCTTCTCCCCCTACGATACGCAAATGTGGGGTATTTCCCTGCAAAAAGGCACGGCCCTCTTTCTTCAGCGACACAGGATCAAGTCAGACTTCTACCTACGGGTTCTCCATCACAACAGAATCAGCTTCTCTTCCTTCCCTACGTTCATGAGAACGCACAGTTTTATGGACTTGGTCTAGATGTTGCTGTCGACCAAGTGAGATAAGAAACAACAACAAAAATTTTATGTGTCCCATGTACATAGTGGAAGTTGATCCTCCCAGAAGGCACTGCCCATATTCTTCAGCAACTCGGAGCCATATCAGACTTCTACCTACGAGTGCTCCATCACAACAGAAGCTGCCCCCACTTTCCCTCCAGCCATGAGTAGACTACTCATGGATGATTCCGTGCTGATGGACACTAAGGATTAGTCACAACACCACGCTTTTTTTTTTTTATTGATATCCTAGTGGCCTGGAGTTAATGAGAGAGAGGAACCGGGTCTGAAACTGGATAAACGAAATCGAACCGATAGTATCTGTGTATATGTACCAGATGACATGTCTCCCAATGATCCGGTATTCAAAAATAACAACAAGCTTTTTGAATCGAGACTATTCGTCGATGAATATTAAAAATTCATCAAAATTATAAGGAAATAAAATAATAAAAATGAGATCGGCACGTTATTCTTGTTCCTAATAGTATTTATTTTTCTATACATATACAGGAATTATTGGTTAATAAGTTCTTGAATATTATTACAGAACCAATATTTACCTCATCTCTAAAAGAACTATTAATGATTTTAAATTTCTGAAATGCCCCCATCTGATGTTCTTTTATTCCGCCTATTAGATATTTGTTATTTCCTGTTTTATTTAGGACATAATAATAATTAACTTTAAGAAATATCTCACATCTCCTTAAATCTGATCTACGTTATCCAACGGATAAATAAAATAATTAATATAGCTTGCAAAATCTTTGTAAATTATGAATTTACTTTTTGTCAAAATAATATTTTCCTATTTAAAACTATTTATTGTATATGCATGTATTGTATATATGCATATATAATATACATATAGACAATAACTCTTTTATTTCGAAAAATCTGTGAGAAAATTTCTTATACTGACACACTGAGGGGTTTCACGACAGTTTTCTGCGAATATTTATTCTATTTGTTTCAAGGAATCTGTAAAAAATAATTTAGTATATGAATGGAGAATTTCTTACGGATATATTACATAATTTAATTAATATTTACATACGGATATATTACATATTTTTTTGTTTTTTGCTACAATCAAAAAACATCCATGTAGTGTTAGAATTATTATCTATAAGTTTTTTTCATTTCATTTAATTTTTATTATAGAAATTCAGTTATGAAGTTAATTATTCATGTTGCACATTAAAATCAGAATTATAATTCTTCTATTCATCTCAATTGATTTAAAAATCACTGATTCTATCCATTGTAACTAATGTGATGTTGTCTTTAAACTTACAATATTATCTATCTTCTATCAGCTAATACCTAGATGGAACACGAACTCTGTCACCCAAAAATTAAAGCATCTATTAAGAATCTTGCAATAACTTATTCCATTATAACTTAAAAATTCGCAATAACTGTACACTGAAATAATTCATTCCGCAATAACTCCAATTCCGGAATAACTATAAATCCACAATAACCATTATCACAAATAAACAGATTCGAAATGCCTTCAATGTTTTCTATAAATTTGTGGAGGAAAACATACACAAATAAAATAAAGGGATTGATTTAAACAATAACGTATTTTAATTACATAATATTGGTAAATGAGTACGTCATAGAGATATTAATTATCAAAATTTAGTGAACATTTCTAATAATTATTATCCCCAAAAAAGACAAAACGTCATTGTCAGGACTACTATACTATATGTTGATATTATAGTTAACGTAAAAATTCAATAAAAACGCTTTATTATCTAACTGTCGCGTGACTATAATTAGATAGAAGATAGATAGATAATCATCATTCCAGCATTAGCAAAAAGCCGATTTGCAAGCATGCAAACAAAAAAAAAATAACTCTAATAAATTCTATAAAAATATAATATGAATACTAATATTAGCAAAGACCCGCCAAAAGAGACAACCCAAACTCTGTTATAACATATTTACAAAAATCCTCTTGGCCCCGTCGCCTCTCCAGTTAAAGCCATGACCGCATTTTAAATGTCCTTGTAATGGAGATCATATTTTCTATATTTATTCAGAAACATCTCAACCAGTCTTAGTATAATAAAAGTCTCAAACAGCTTTCTCACGTATTTACTAAAAGAAAAGTCTAAACCATTTATAATTATGTACTTCCTTTCGTCTAAATGTTTTACCCGAATGATGAATATCGAAGCATTAAGCGCCAGTCACAAGGAAGGCGGGCGGGTGCATTCTTAGACTGTGTGCAGTATCTATTTCGCCAAGGATCCCCTACTCCTAGTTTTTGCACTCGCAAGAAATCTCCGAGTTCGGGCCTCAGCATCGACTAGTTTTCCTTTTCGCTCGCCCTCTATGCCTCTTTCCTTTTTTTCTCCAAAATTCACGACTCGCACGTCTATTTCCATTTCTCTCCCTTTTCATCAATATCATCGCCATCCTTTTATTATTACCAAGATCTCACGCCCTTCTTTCATTATTGACTTGATATATTCCTCTAAATATCCGCCCATGAGCATCTAAGTTTTCCCATTGTTGACGGTGGTTAGGGCGATATCGACACGTAATCAAATCGAAATGGCTGCTTTTGGAGGTCGAAAAAATAGTGGAGGTTTTAAAAAAAAAAAAAATTGGAGGTCGGCGAAAATAGTCCTTTTGGAGGTCGGGGGCCGATTCCTTCCGCACAAGCGGCATTTACCAAAACATATATGTACACATACACGATTTATCATCGCCGACAAAATGCCAAATTTCTTTATGTCAAGCTTCCTCATCAATAAATACCAATCTTCCAGTGTCAATCTCCAGTCATCCTCCTCCCTTCCGTACTGCAATCCGCATATGACACCCAGCACTTTGAAGTTTCACAAAAATTCACCAATTAAAAGAACGAACAAATAAATTAATGACGCGCTCCCCATATTAGCAGACGTGGAGATGGGCTTGTTTCCGCAAGAAATGGTCATTTCTTGATCAAATCCGACTCGCATTCGAAGTGGGTTGGAGGCTTTTATACACAAACCATTCAATATACATACATAAAGTATATGTCTACAGTACATGAAATATATAAAGATTACCCACAATTTTACTTTAATACCCAATTATTATTTACATGTCGACACGACACTAAATGCTAAACAAGATACAGATCCTGGCCTATATTTAGAATTTTGAATGACATCTAGCCAAATGTCTTACAAAATAACACGAAATCACGATAAAATGACTGTTGTCAGACATAATATTTCACGCGTTATCAGACATAATAAACTCATGTCTGGCTGAGAATAATATGATATAGCATCAAATAATCGTTTCAGTCCAGAATTAAAAAATAATTTTACCACGAGTAAACTCCAGATGTCCCAAAAAAGATACAGATATAATGAGTGAACTCGGAATAACCCTTTAAGAAGGTCGTATCAGGTTTTTACCAATAATCAAAATTAATTGCGGTACAATGATGAAACACTGAAACCAATGTAAAGTCAATGAAACATAATGTCAGTGCCAGTCGCACGATGAGTTTACCTGAGAATTTTTGAGTCGGTAGCCTCAATAAAATATGGAGCGTTAAAATTATTATCAAAAAGTTTTTATTCACTTTCATTTAATTTTTCAATTCCTACTAATAGTTCACACACTCGCTATACTCTTGTTCAAATTTTCAATCGTTCATAAAATACTTTTTATTCATACACTTAAGTTCAAATGCATTTTTTGAACTCGTAGGGGATGACACTTGATGTTAATATAGTTTTTCAAATATTAATTCAGTAATTAAATGTAATTAATTAATTATATTTTTTTTTACATTTAAGTTGCATGTATCTAATAATAGATGGCGCCAGATGTAAGAGGAAAATTTCAACTTTTTTTTCAAAGAACTTTTCTGTAATATAGTGAAAAAAAGTAGGAATTGACTTTAAAAATTTTTTTTTATATATATTACTTGTTATTATAGAAATTCAGTATTAACCTTGTCATTCTTATTGCACATCTGAATCGAAATTCTAAATCTCTGATTCATTTCCAAAGGTATCATGGCCATCGTATGATACATCGTTGCTATTATCACTAAAAATATTTTCACTTTTACTCATTTTGAAAATTTAAAGAAAAATAAATGCAAGCAGTTAATGACAGGCTGCTCTTCGATAATCTTTAAAATATTAAATAAATTTGAGTCAAATATCTATATTCGACATGAAATCGCGATGAAAAGAATATTCCTAGACATACTATATTACTCATACATGCCTGATACAAGTAAGTCCAAAACATTCCTTTTAGTCCAGAAATTAAAAAGTAATTTCCGGACGAGTTAATATACGGTGTTCGAAAATATACAAATAATATAATTCGTTAAAGGGTTAAATATACAGTTGATAATCCAGCTTGAAGAAGAAATTCAGTTTTAAGATAATTCAGTCCTCAACAATAATTCTTATATTAAATCATTCCGTTTCCTTATAATAGTGTTTCAGCTTCCTTGATATTTTTTTCAGAAATTTTATAACAGTTTCTTACAAGTGTTTTTTTCAATTTTTGCTTAGCATGTGATTTAAACACTATGTACAACACAGAATTAAATAAATTACATACACCTTCTTATATGTGTTAGATTTAACTACGTATACAATCAAAGATATAATCAAGATGATAAAAATCGATATTATTTGAACAAAAAAAGTTTTAGAAACATAATTCTAGAACAAAATAATTTAATTTCAAATAGGTTTCCTTCATCTACACGATAATCACTCAAATCGTAACCGATAATCAGATGTTTTTATCGATAAATACATTAAACAACATCTTACCAGGACGCCAAAATTATCTGTATCAAATAAGAAACATCATTGACATTGTAACAGAAACCAACTTTCTCTCTTTTTCAGAAGACATATTAATTACAAATTTGCAATCTGTCTTTTTTTGCAGAAGAAAATAATCTATATAAAACCACTAACAGAGTGATCACATTCACTGAAATAGCCACAAAAATGAGAAATATTCCCGCGAATATGAGAAATTTAATATATACAATATAACATCAAGTATTGTTAATAACGAGGTGTTTAAAGAATGCTTTGATTTTTTTATTTATAAATTAATAATAATAATAAAATTCATAGAAATGCATCACAATATGATCAATATATAGAAATTCATCGTATTCTGATGCAAACTAGGCTGTAACGGAATTGCATTGTTCCACATTTTCCATTATTATAAGAGGAAAATTCAAAATTGGGCTTTCAAATTGTATGCACTTATAAATCAACATTATATGACAGGGAAATTTCAATATAAATTCTATTTTTTTATTTTTTCTCCTTCAGATATAATTCTTGTAGATTTAAATATGTTTGTCCACAGACAACATGGTGTAACATATAACTGTATTGCTGAATAATACTTTAGAACAAGACTTTTTCGGAAACATGGCTTTCTTGCTTATCAAAGGACATTGAAAAGGCTATATATAATGCCAATAAAATGTATTTATGAATAATGACAATGGTTTTTATATTCTATGAAACTCAATAAGAATGCATTTTTAACAGAAAAACACATAATAATAGGAGGTTTTAAAAAACTATAAAACCACTTATTAAATCTGTTAGACTTTTTTTCTTTAGCTTCTGTATTGATGAGTCATGTTCTGTTACATAGAACATTCGATGGAATTAAATGTTTTAGTATATAAATGTATTATTTTGGATATGAAGAAATTTTAAACTCTGAATGTTCTAGGAGGTGTTAGATATCTTCCATTCCTGTATAAGAAACTGATACTACCTGGTCATCTTTTCCTCTAATTGACAACGTACAGAAATTTTAAGGTAAGTCTTAAGAAATTTTACAGATATATGATTTTATTGTATTTGCACCTCTAAACAAAAGGAATGTTATTTTTATATTATTCCCAAGTACTGAGTTGAGGATTATTTCCATAACTAAATGATTTTCCACGGTTTAGCATCTTCAAAGTTTTTTTAATTCTTAACGTATTGCATTCTTCTATTGTTCTCTTATAGAATAAAAGGAGTTCTTGAAATGTATGAATGGCAGGAAGTAATATGTGAATGGAAGAACTTAATGTATAAGTATTTTCGTATTAATCGCATGCCATTGGCAAATTTCAACAGAAGCATGCAGTTAATACGAGTGATCAATCATTGGTAATAATACGCGCTGAAGTTACTACGATTGATCAACAGCTGGTATGCAGTTAATACGAAGATACGAATAAAGGAATGACAATTTAATTAAGTATTAGCAACTTAATTTGATAAGAATAGATGTGAAAAATTCTTCATAGAGCTCATCTTTATTTAGAATCTAACCTTCTAGTAGATCAGAACCTAACGAAATCTCCAAATTATTGCATTTTTAAATAACTTGGCAAATATGTATAAGTTTAATTAATACACTATATAAAGATTTATTATTCTTTAAAAAAACGAATGCTTTTAAAGTTGCATTAGAATTATGATACAAAGTGCAATCCTTCAAAGGTGTGCCATCAGAACTTTAAACATATATCATTCATATTTAAATAATAATAAATACATTAAATTCATAACATTCAATAACATTGAATACATTAAATTCATAACATTCAATAATATTGAATACATTAAATTCATAACATTCAATAATATTGAATACATTAAATTCATAACCTTCAATAACATTGAATACATTAAATTGATAACATTCAATAATATTGAATACATTAAATTCATAACCTTCAATAACATTGAATACATTAAATTGATAACATTCAATAACATTGAATACTTTAAATTCATAACATTCAACAACATTGCATACATTAAATGTTCACAAATAATTTTTTTTTCCATCTCTATTTTATATTAAATATATTTAATATAATATGTTTGGCAGCTACAATAGTCAACAAAGGTCATCATTCCAAGAAGGGAAATTTTAGACACTGTTTTCATTTTCATTTTTCCTATTTTAAGAAACAGAAATAAATATTTTTTTAATCTATAAGTTATTATTAAGTTCCATGTTCCTTTTTGAAAATACTTATTAAATATATTTTATTAAATGGGAGAAATTTTTATTCATATGACGCTACTGTCGGATCTCTTATGATCTTGTGAACTTGTTCAACCGAAAGTAAATATATTTATATATATATATAATGTGTGAATTGTAATGTGTATATTATTTGTTTACTAATATTTATTTAAAATAACTTTGTTTATAATTCTGCATTTATCAGTTGTATAAAGTAAATTTACAGTACAAAATATAAACGCTGAAAAAGAAATACGGCTTTAAAATTCTGAAAAAAAAAAATCAAAAGAAATAAATTAAATCCTTTCAAGAATTTTAATTTATTATGTATGAAAATACTCGTTTAATTGGACTGAAATGAACAATATAAAACAGCTGTTAAATGCATTTTTCCCAATCGCACGAATATTAGTACAATAATCAACCAGGTTTAGAGTCAAAAATTTTAAATAATTTTTTTATTGAATGTTTCTTGATGCTAATATTAAATTAGGTTACATGTATACTAGTTAGTTAGGTTACATATATATATGGATAACATGATTACAAGCATATACCTAAAAACAATTTGTAAAAATTTGGCTAAAATTACAAAAAAAAATGATTTTTATCACTTTATGGAGACACTCTAACAAAAGGAATGTATAAAACATACCATTTTTATTTGAAAAAATATAAACTATTATTAAAAATATAAGCTCGCTTATGCATATATTGAATTAAAATAATGGTAATATCTTAAGGCCTGTTATAGCCAATCAAGTAAAAAAAATACAAGAAAAGTAATATTTTTTTTAAAAAAAAGCCAATAACTTATCTTAATATTACAAATGAGTTAATGACGTAATTCTAAATTATTTCTTATATTTAAAACTTTTTAGTTCAATGCATAAATAACATCCTTAAAAATATACAGTCAGACCTTTTTTTTCAATTCCTTCTATTAGCTCACACACTCCTATATATATATATCAAATTTTCAATCGTTCATAAAATACTTTTTATTCATCTACTCAAGTTCAAATACATTTTTGAACTTGTAGTGGATGACACTTGATGTTAATACAGTTTTTCAAATATTACTTCATTCATTAAATTTAATTCAATAATTTTAGTTTTTTTTTTTTAGATTTAAGTTGCATATATCTACCAATAGATGGCGCCATATAAACTTAAAAAAAATGAATGAAAATTATTTATAAAGGACTTTCTGCAATAGAGAGAAAAAAAGTAGGAATTGACTTAAAATTTTTTTTTTTTTATATTACTTGTTTTTAAAAAGGCCCATAACTTATCTTAATATTACAGATGAGTTATTGACATTCTAAATTATTTCTTATATTTAAAACCTTTTAGTTCAAAGCATAAATGAAATCCTTAAAAATATACAATCACACCTGTTTTTTTGAGGGGAAAAGCACCGCATGAAAAAAAAAAAAAATTGCATAAAAATATCTTGAAACTCCGTAAGTAACTAAAAAATATATTGTTTGCAACAAGCTAAAAAGAAAATTATATTGTAAATAGAGATAGTATAAAAATGTATTAATCAGAAACTTCTTTATGTATAGCACTAATTGGCATCAAATAACATTCATGGGAATGGGATATAGTATCAGATGGGCCATCTGTTATGTTTTTTAAAATTTGTATGTTATTTTGGCAACCATCTGTAGTTTTCTTTTTGAACTAATGTTTATGCGTTTGAGAGAATTTTTTTCTATACAGCACAAAAAAAAAAAAAAAATCACACACAAAAAAAAAAGGACAGCATAAAAATAAATTTTAATTTCTTCAACTTCAACTGCATTCAACTTATTCTTCAATTTCAACTTAAGTTAAAACTTCTTCAGATTTTGAAAATTGTTATCGTATGGGTGCGTAGCAAAAATATACAGTTTTTTACAAAAATATACATCTGAATAGCTCGTGATTGTACAGCTGTATTTTGAACTTATAATGACTCTAGAAATTAACTCAAAACTGTTTTTGAAAGCTAAATGTCTTATCTTTAAAATAAAGAAATAGAAAAAAAAAAGTTCAATTTTTCACGGAAATCCTTATTTGAACGTGATCGGTTACCTTAAAATGCATTAGAAATACAATAATACTAGTAGGGATTACAAATTTACCATAATATCTTTATCAAAATCCAGCATGAATATCTGCTAATGAATATTAAACTCATGTAAAAGGAAATTTAATACAGTCGCAGTTATTTTTAGCTAATCTATTATCAGCAATATACACTTGGCATTCTAATTTACTATTTAACTATCAATTTGGGTTCAGCTGAAAATCTTTTATCTTTCCATGTGTCACTGATTTCACTTTTATGAATTTCATTAAAATGCATAAAATCATGATTTACGAAGGGCGGGGAGGGGGGGGTATGGGTTAAAGTAAAGTGAAGGAGTTCCTTTAAAAGGGGACAACAAAAATTTAAAAAACTTTCATAAAAAAAAAAAATTTCAACAAAAATTTTTAAAATTGATTTTTTTTAAATGTTAAAATTCTAATATCTTATTTTTAAACCATTGAATTCTATTTTAAGATAACATAATCAAAAGACTGCAACGAAACAGAGAAAAAATATGCACAAATCTTTAGATTGGATATTTTTTTTATTATTAGAATAGAAGTAAGAAGAATAGAAGTATTACTATAGAAGTAAACCAAAAATTAAATTGCATGGAGCTCAATTCAGGGGTTCAGGTAGAAAACAATAGAGAGAAAGGTTCGAATCCAAGGTGGCGTATGTTTCATCTACCTCTTTCAGAAACAATGATTCGATGATTATTTTATAGTTTTATTCAAGCTTTTACATTGATAAATCGTACTTCCCGGAGATGTTTCTCTCGAATGTAGAAAACAAGTTTCGCTGCAAATAAAACTTGCGTGTAACTTGATGGTAAGTTACGGACGCGGAGTAACAATGCCCCCCCCGCAAGCGCTTTACGATCCTAACAGGATCGGGACCGACGGCTTAAAGTGGATTCGAACCACACAAACACCCATGGCAAAGCCAGGTTTGAGCCCGATACCTGTGGTACCGAATGCCAGAGCGCTAGCCATTCGGCCATCAGGCCACAAATAAAAACTTATATATATAATAATAATCTAAAGAAAGAAGAGAAAAATAAACAACACAAAAAAAAATGGGCAACAAAGAAAATATCCGTCCACATTTGCAAAATAATATAGTCTTCAATTTGTTTATAGAATTAAAGTAGAAATCAAAATATTCATGATAATGTTATTCAAAAGATAATATCGCAAATTCGACAAATTTCCTTGACATGAAAGTTTAGGCTTTCCATTTTTTAAATAATGGAAGAGTTCCTTTTATATTCTTAAAACAGTACACCAACAGATGAGCAAAATTCCTTTAAGCACTGGTAATGCATCAGCATTCAGTTTTTTGGGAATTAGGGGTGATTCATGAGAAATTGGGTAGACAGCAACTCATTTACATGTCATTTTGGAGAAGACCTGGAAAATTCTCACAAAGCTATCTGATTGTCAATGAGACATGTTTACACATATTGTCACAATCCTCTGCAAGTGTCTTTATTTTTAAAAGCAGTGATCCCAACGCTTCCTGTCAGGGGATTTGAACTTGTGTTCTTTTGAATGCTTGCTATTATGCATGAGATGTATTCCTTATTGAGTGATGCACTGAAAAATGAAAGCTCTCTTGAAATGCTGTTTAAAATTATTGCGTGCATGAAAAGAACTCTTATTTCAATCCTCCCTTTTCGCCAAATTTCTAAATAGGTGATGACGTAAAACTAGGACTATGCCGAGAACTTGGATACATATTTTGAAAGAAATATAAATAAAAAATATTGCTGACATTTCTTAAAATACATTTTAATCGACATAAGAATTACAATTTGTGTAAAAATCTTCCTATTTATTAGAAAAAATAAATTTAAAAAGTTAGAATTTTGGAATATTACTGCTCTTTTTCAAATTTAATGAATAATTTTACCAATTTTTTTGTCTATTCTTTTTCAGTCATAATTAATATAAATTTAGATAAATATACAAATTACATTTGCAATGCAATTTTTATGCACTTCTGCAATGGATTACAAAGCATTTTTATAGTTATATATTGCAAAGCATTTTTTTTTTTAGTTAAGGAGCATCTTTGATTTATAGTCAATAAATTCATTCTAGACTGTTTTGACAATTTCTTGATTGACAAAGCGTTTATTCTTAAAAAACAATGCCGAATGTTTAAAGAATTGGTAGTCAATCGGAGCCAAGTCTGGTGAATATGGTGGTTGAGATAGAATCTCAAATTTCAACTAGTTCAATTTTTGGAGAGTGACTTGTAAAACGTGGGTCTTGTGCTATCATGGAGAAGAATAACGTCTTCTTAGTTTCGCCAAGTGTTGGTGAATTGAAGAAAGCGTTATTTCGAGGACAGCAATTTCTGACGCACAATACCAACTATTAGCTGTATTATTATGCATTAATTGTTTGACCTATTCCTGCAAACTGTAATAGTAACTTTCTTTTAATTCCACCATTGTCTTCTTTGGATGTGGTCTTGGTTTGGATGCGTATTTATTATCTGCATCTAGCCACAGTGGTGAAAGTTTACGATTATCTTCCAGTATTCACTTTACATTAAAAGTAATGATACAATTCAAAAAATTCATTGCCAAATACTAAATGATGTACAAGTCTGTAAGAGTTGTAATTTCTGCATATAAATCGACTCTGTGGAAATATATATCTCAAGTTTTTCAACTTTTCAAGCGCTTCAAGATGTCTCGGAACTGTTTCTATATCTATTCCAAAATGAACATTAAGTTCTCTAGCAGTTATTGTTGGAATTTGTATGCTTTAGCAGCGCCACGTTGTAATCTTATAAAAACCTGTTTTCATCCTGGACTACCGGTTTCAGCTTTTGCCTGCCAGATGATCTGTTACAATCAACCCTGTATACATTTGTAAATATTGTTTGTAAATAAATAAAGATTCAATGAATGGATTGATCAATACTTCTTGGACCACTAGAAATCTGCAGCTAAGAAAAAAAAAATAGAACACTCAACGAACGAGACAAGATAGTCGCAGTGACAGTTATTGTAGGGTTAGCTTCAACTTTTGTCTTCGGAACATATTATAGAGGACGATTACAGATTTATCTCGGGGCTCATTTTCTAAACTCATATGTCCCGCTAGGGAACTTTTCGAACCATCGTCTCAAGGTGTATGCATATCTGTATAATTCCTAAATGCAGCATTAATTTTACGTGTTTCTTGGGTTGCAGAATGTCTAAGTTTTTTTTTTTCATTTCATGTGTTCTTAAAAATTTTATGCAAATAAAATATACAGTTTAGACAGAGCACAAATAAAACAATAAATTGATATAATTATTTAACACAATATTTCATTTAATACTGAAAGGTTTATAATTATAGAACGTCAGGTTAAACAACACGGTATAATCTTACTGAACACCAACAAGTTCAATCATAATGATTTTCCTTGTAAAGTGACACTTCTTTATTTTCTTGGGTCAGCTGCTGTTGACCTGTCTAATTTTCTTGCTGATTTCTCTGATGAATGGCTTTTGTTTATTTTGTGTACAAGGCCATCAACAATAGATTTTCAATATATTCAACCAGATAGACAGAAAAAGAAGACTTTGGGTTTTTAATCACATGCTTTAACGCGTGGAAAGTTTAACCTAAATAAGTATTTTACTAAATTTACAAGGAAATGTCTATGAATTGTCTGATGACGTAAAACAGTATATTATATTAAAAGAAAATTTAAATTAAATTCATGACCTAAGCTGAATTTCAGCATTTCCATGAAAGACTGAAAATTCCCAAAATTGCACCGAGTTTTTCTGGATTTTCACAAATATATATTTAAACTATTTAAAAAATTGAAAATATGGGATGCTATAATTTTATAAATGCCATTCTAGTATGTAATGACATTAGGGGGTGGTTTTAAACATTCAAACCTAAGATAAACTAACTAAACTAATTTTTCAATGAGAAAATTGACTAAATTGGTTAATTACATTACGGGGGTGGATAATACTTGAGCACATTAGAGTCAATGCCAGAATGATTTAATGGATGCGTCTATCAAAATCTACAAATTACTTTCCAGCAAGTTTAACTGCCGTTACAAGGTTTCATGCACAATAAGCTCCTAACCTATTTTGGTGACTATGTCATTATTTTTAGTAACTCTAGCGAATTCAATATCTATAAACGTACGAATCCAATGATTATAAAATATTATATACTTATTCCAAAATCAAAATCGAATAATCGTATTGTTAAATTGTATTGTTGCGGCTAATCTTCAGTGTCCGGGAGCTCTGGTCGGACACCCCCATGAGTATCTACTCATGGATGGAGGAAAGGGGGCAGCTTCTGTTGTGATGGAACCCTCTTAGGTAGAATTCTAACATGGCTCCGAGTCGCTGAAGAAGGACTGCAGGCACTTTTAGGGGGAATTACGCTAAATTTCGTCTCGTTTGAGAAAACCAGGCAAAATTCCCGCCAGGTAGTCCGACTGACGAGGTAAAATGCTGGACATCACAACCGCCATCGAGTTTCATCATTATTGAAACAGTGTTTACAACAATGCCGGCAGCGGATTGAACGTCAGCCTTAATTTTCACCACTGGCACACGTTATCACTAAGTCAGGAGTCGGGCATGTTTACAAGTGAGCATTGTAAATTTTAAAATGACTATGTTACGCCATTTTATGTCTTGAGGGTAAAAGCTTTGAGCAATGAACATCAAACAGAATTTTTGCAGTTTTTAAATATATCGAAACATATACGGGTTTGTTTGTCAACTTTCGAAGAAGCAGAATTTTTGCTCCCCCTGACGTCGGTTTTCAATCGCACATCAAAAGAATTTACAAATTCCCGAAATTCGGTTGGAACCTTGCTTGTAGATTACAATGGGCTTTGGTTTTTAGAGTTAGGTCTGCAATGTTCACAGATGGACGAACTTTCAGCCAAATGTTTCAAATCTCGACAACTCTTCAGAACGATTGTTTTTAATAGAAATATCTTAATTTCGAGCTAAAAAAACAATGAATGTGAAATATTTAGTATCTGTATCTTTGAGTTTTATAATTGTCATTTACATTTTACTTTTAAACAAAAATAAAAAAAATATAAATATACACTCATGTCCATAAATTAAGGATAATGAAGTTCAGGCAAAGAAAGAGACAGAAACAAAACAAATTTGACTTATTTGTAAAGTCTATTTATTAAACAAAAGGTAAAGAGCAAAAAAGATGCTATATCTTTGACATAATTAATAAAAATTGCGATTTTTACTCCCTGGAGCAAATTTCAAAAAATAACCTATTTACAAAAAACAGTATAACATGGTTAGTTTTATGGTTAATATGGAGTATGTCTCCCGGACGATGCAATACAGGCCTTACAACGCCTAGGCATGCTGAGTATCAAATTATCAAATCTGATCTTGGGAATATTACACCACTCATCAAGCAATGCACTCCGAAGTTCCGGTTGACAGGTGGGAGGGTTGACGGGCTGCAATTCGTCGGGCAAGCACATCCCACACATGCTCTATGGATTCAAGTCCGGTGAGTATGCTGGCCAATCCATACGGGTGATATCCTCCAATTGAAGGCAATCGTCTACAATGTTTGCATGGTGAGGTCGGGCGTTGTCATCCATAAACAGAAATTCAGCACCCATGGCGCCCCGAAACAAACGTACATGTTGTTCCGCAGAATGACATCCCGATAGATGTGGCCTGTCATCGTTACACTCTGAACATGCAGGTCAGTTCTGGAACCAAGAATAATTCCTCCCCAAACGAGCCATCCTGC
Source organism: Caerostris extrusa (assembly GCA_021605095.1). Taxonomy (NCBI): domain Eukaryota; kingdom Metazoa; phylum Arthropoda; class Arachnida; order Araneae; family Araneidae; genus Caerostris; species Caerostris extrusa. The sequence continues at coordinate 141,152 of BPLR01015687.1, read as the reverse complement.
ACCACGGTAACGGTGTCGTTCAATGGTGTTCTCTTGGTGGTAACGCGTACCTAGCGCTCTCCATATGAAAGTCCGGCGAGAATCAGACTGCAAACTAAACCTTGACTCGTCGGAAAACATCACACAAGACCATTGTTGCAGTGTCCACAATGCATTCTCTCTACTCCATGTTAATCGCAGGCGACAGTGAGTTGCGGTAAGTGGAACACATCTGACAGGCCTACGAGCATATAGACCAATGTGCCCTAAGCGTCTGTACACGGTCTGCCTTGAAACTGTCGTACCGGTAGCTGAAGAGAGCTGACGAGACAGGTCTGATGCTGTGCTCCGTCTGTTTCTTTTGGTAGTAACTGCTAAATACCGGTCCTCATTTGGCTTTGTAACTCGGGGGCGACATGTGCTGTAACATCTACTCACATTGCCATCATCTTGAATCGTTGCCAAAGCCTGGAGATGACACTCTGGGCGATTCCAAGTTCCTCGGATACTTCCAGCTGGGTACGTTCACATTCCAGTCGTCCGATAATTCTACCACGTAAAAAATCATCCAAATGCGTCCTTTGTGCCATAACTATGCGGTTATAAGCACTGAAAGGCTTTTTAAAGCTCTTGTGAACAATTTTACTTCTTTGCCACCATTCCTTATATACCCCCTCTTACACTCGCGTCATTGTGACGTACTATCCGCGCCATCTGGTGGTTTCCTGTAATTTGCATATTCTTCTTCAAGATGTGTGTGATAATTCTACAGGTGAAATTTTTATTTTCACCATTAATTTTCAGAGTTCATTTTAATTTCTGTGTGATTCTGAATTATCCTTAATTTATGGCCATGAGTCTATTTATCATAATTCGGCAATCATGGCTTGAATCTTCTTGCAACTATATGAAAATTACACTTATTTTTATAGTGAAATAAGGTTTAAGTGAATTTTCAATTACGCATTAGGTACAGAACAATAACAACAAAAAAAAAGGAATGTCATTTTAATTTTTGTGTTCTTTTGTGCTCTTGGCAGTAGGATCTTAACAAAAAGGTTCACAAACCTCACAAAAAAAAAAAGAATAATAAGAATTTCTTTTTTATCTTTCATTAATTAAATAATACAGCTCTGTCTAAACAAAAAGAAGTAGAAGGAAAAACATTAGTGAAAAGAACTAAGACTTATTTCTCTTTGTTGCAGTTGAGAAAAAAAATAAAATCGTATAATATGTATAAAAATATGTCTCGTTTGAGGCTCAAAATGGAATTGACCGATCCTTTTGAAATTCCAACATCATCAGCAAGGTCTCTAATTGTAAATCGACGGTTTGTAAGCACCAAATCTTTAATATTTTGGACGTGAGCTGCGTCTGTTGAGGTGGATGGCCGACCACAGAGTTCTTCGTCTTCTCTGCCTTCTTTGAACTGTTTATACCACTTTTAAACATTTCTTTCCGGTATAGGAATGCTCACCGCCGGCATTCTGCAACATTCTATGCATTTCCGCAAATAAAATTTAATGCAAGTTCTTTGCTCAACTGGACTACTTTCGAACGAATGAACTTTCAGCTAAATGTTTCAAATCTGGCAAACCTCTTTAGAAAGGATGTCTCTAATAGAAATATCTTAATTTCAAGTAAGAAACGATGGATGTAAAATGTTTATTGTCTCGTTGAATTTTGTAATTGTCATTTAAATTTTACTTTTGAGAATATATATATATGAAAATATATAAAATATATATATATATATATATATATATATATATATATATATATTTTACTATAATTAGGCAATCATGGTTTCATTTTAATTTTTGTATTCTTGGCAGTATGATCTCAACAAAAAGGTTCACAGCTCACACAAATAGAGAATAATAACAAAGAACTTTCCAAGATAACTTACTCTCGCTTTTTATCCCGGCTTTTCTTTCGTTAATTAAATAATACAGCTCTGTCTAAAAATTTAAAAAAATGAAGGGAAAACATTAGTGAAAAGAACTAAGACTTCTCTCTTTGTTCAAGTTGAAAAAAAAAGAAAAAATTATCCAATATGATAACCGTTTGTCCTTTGGAGACTCGCTATCATAAAAGCTCATAAAAAGTAAACAAATATAATATTCTCCATCCTATGTTGTGAAAACTTTATTTATCCACCACCACCTACAATGGGATTCGGCGCAGGCTTCTTTTCTTCCAAGCAAGAATGAAAGTGTAGGGGGAAAAAAAAAGAATAATAATAATAGTAAAAAGGAATAAAAATACTGTTCTTTAGAAGTAGTCAAGTCTGTCTGAACCACCAAGTAAAAAAAGAAACCAACTTAGCCCAGAAGTAGTCTTCTGTAAATGAAAAGAAACCATTTTTTGGTTTGTGCTTTTGAAAACATTAACCTCTCTCTCTACACCAATTTTTTTTTTTTTTACCAGCCCCGAGGCATGGCCAACAAAATATTGCTGTTCGATGACTATTATTTTCGGCAAAAACATGGAAAAAAAAAATTCTAAAAATAAGGAATTATCAGATGTGTTGTAAGAAAAGAGCAATGGTGAATATGATCCCAGCTATTCAGTTTTATATGACAAAAAAGGATCTTTTTGCTGTTAAGGCGTATGTTTTCCCAACTCTTCTTTTCAGGTCAGTGTCCTGCTGAAAGTTAAAGATACCGAAGATATATAATAGAAAGTCTCTTTCGTTCCGTTTCACCTTTTTGGAAAGTTTTTTTAAAGGAAAATATTTTTTTAAATAAAATTTTATCCATTCTTGAACTTTTTACAAAAATTTCAGCAATTATCTTCAAAGGAAATGTTATTATCATATATAATAACAATTATTTCCTTTGACTCGGACATAATGCACTTATGTCAACTTTTTTCTAATCCTCACTGCATGCTAAAAAGTCATCAACAGAGATGGCCTTCAAAGCGCCGGCCAATTCACGTTGAATCTCTTCAATTAACTCAAAACGGTGCTCGAAGCGGTCTTTTGAATTTAGGGAATAGCCAAAAGTCGCACGGTGGGAATACGGTGGTTGTGGAACGATATGGGTTTTATTTTTTGAGAAAAAGTCACGAAGAATCAAAGCAGGGTGATCTGGCGCTTTTTGCTGTTAAGGCGTGTGTTTTCCCAACTTTTCTTTTCAGGTCAGTGTCCTGCTGAAAGTTAAAAGATACCGAAGATATATAATAGAAAGTCTCTTTCGTTCCGTTTCACCTTTTTGGAAAGTTTTTAAAAGGAAAATATTTTTAAATAAAATTTTATCCATTCTTGAACTTTTTACAAAAATTTCAGCAATTACTTTCAAAACAAAATAATGCTGCTGATTTGGCAATTTGCGAAGCAAAACTTGGCTGCGCAAGCAGACACTAGCTTCTATCTTAGGAAATATTACTATCATACATAATAACAATTATGCAAAAAAGAATGGTTACTGCCTGTCTCTTTGAGTTTTGTAATTTTCCGTTACATTTTTACTAAACAAAATGATATATATATATATATGTGTGTATGTATGTATATATTATCTCTCTCTCTCTCTCTCTCTATATATATATACATATATATGTATGTATGTATGTATATATTATCTATATATATATATATATATATATATATATATATATATATACTATACTATAATTTGCCAATCATAGCTTATATCTTCTTGCAATTATATGAAAAGTACATTTATTTTTACAGTAAAATAAGGCTTAAAAACGAATTTCAATTGCGCATTAGGTGCAAAACAAGAAGGAATGCCATTTTAATTTTTGTGTCTTTTTGTGCTCTTGACAGTATGATCTCAACAAAAAAGGTACATAAAGTTCACACAAAAAGAGAATAATAATAAAGAACTTTTCAAGATAATTTACTCTCGCTTTTTATCCTGGCTTTTCTTTCATTAATTAAATAATACAGCTCTGTCGAAAAATAAGGAAAAGAAGGAAAAACATTAGTGAAAAGAACTAAGACTTCTTTCTTTGTTCAGTTGAAAAAAAAATTATCCAATATGATAGCTGCTTGTCCTTTAGAGACTCCTATCATAAAAGCTCATAAAAAGTAAACAAATATAATATTCTCCACATCCTATGTGGTAAAACTTTTAATTATCCACCACCACCTACAATGGGACTTGGTGCAGGCTTCTTTTCTTCCGAACAAAGAGTGAAAGTGTAGGGGAGAAAATGAATAATTATAAAAGCAAAAGAATAAAAAAAAGATAAAAAAAATACTTCTTCTAAATAATTTAGAAGAAGTCAAGTCTGTCTAACTTAGAACTACCAAGTACAAAAAAAAAAAAGGAAACCAGCTTAGCCCAGAAGTAGTCTTCTGTAAATGAAAAAAAAAAGAAACCATTTTTTTGGTCTGTGCTTTTGAAAACATTAACCTCTGTCTCTACAACAATTTTTTTTTTATACCAGCCCCGAGGTATGGCCAACAAAATATTGCTGTTCAATGACTGTTATTTTCGGCGAGAACATGGAAATAAAAAAAATACTACTAAAAATAATGAATTATCAGATGTGGTGTAAGAAAAGAGTAATGGCGTATATGATCCCAGCTTTTATGTTTTTATATGACAAAAAATGGAACTTTTTGTCAAAGGCGTGTTTAGGCGTTAAGGCGTGTGTTTTCCAACTTTTCTTTTCAGTTCAGCGACCTGCTGAAAGTTGAAGATACTGAAGATATATAATAGAATCTCTTTGGTTCCGTTTAGCCTTTTGAAAAGTTTTTAAAGGAAAATATATTTAAATAAAATTTCATCCACTCTTGAATTTTTAACAAAAAACTTCAGCTCTTAGTTTCAAAAGGAAAAATTACTATTATATATAATAACAATTATTTACCTTTGAAAAGGAACGTTAAAGTTTAGCTAAAGTTTAGTAGTATTATATATATATCTATACTACTGTACCCAAAGGTAAGATGAAAATCTCTTTATTTATATACTTCAAATTTATTTCATCGCCTTCAAAGTAATCCCCCTCTGGACACAACGCACTTATGTCAACTTTTTTTTTCCATACCTCAATGCGTGCTAAAGAGTTACCAGCAGGGATGGCCTTCAAACCGGGCTGCGAATCACGTTGAATCTCTTCAATCGACTCAAAACGGTGTCCCCGGAATGGTCTTTTGAGTTTAAGGAACAGCCAGAAGTCGCACGGTGCTAAATCAGGGAATACGATGGTTGTGGAACGCTATGGGTGTCAATTTTGACGAAAAGTCACGAAGAATCAATGGCGCATTCAGTGTTTTCGTTACTAATTGAGATTTGACGTTTGAGGCCCAAAATGGAATTGACCGATCCTTTTGAAATTCCGACCTCAGCAGCATGTTCTCAAATTGTAAATCGACGGTTTGCAAGCAACAAATCTTTAATTTTTTTGACGTGAGCTTCGTTGGTTAAGGTTCATGGTCGACTAGAGGCTCTTGTCTTCAACGCGTTCTCTGCCTTCTTTGAATTGTTTATACCACTTCTAAACATTTCTTTCTGATGTAGGAATGCTCACCGAAGGACTTCTGCAAAATTCTATACGTTTCCGCATATAAAATTTAATGCAAGTTCTTTAGTCTATTGGATTACTTTCAGGACGAACTTTCAGCCAATTGTTTCCACATCTAAATATCTCTTTAGAAAGAATGTTTTAAATAGAAATATCTTAATTTCGAGGTAGAAACAATTGTGAAAAATGTTTAATGTCTCTTTGAGTTTTGTAATATTCATTTACATTTTAATTTTGAACAAAATTATATATATATATGTATATGTATTTACTATAATTGCGCAATCATGGCTTATATCTTCATGCAATTACATGAAAAACTACATTTTTACAGTAAAGTAAAAGCTTCAGCGAATTTACAATTACGCATTAGGTAGAGAAAAAAATAAGGAATGTCATTTTAATTTTTTGTATCTTTTTGTGCTCTTGGCAGTATGATCTCAACAAAAGGTTCAGAGCTAACACAAAAAAGAGAATAATAACAAAAAACTTTTCAAGATAACTTACTCTCGCTTTTAACCCGGCTTTACTTTGATTAATTAAATATTACAGCTCTATCTAATAAAAAACAGAAGTAGAAGGAAAAACATTAGTGAAAAGAACTAAGACTTCTTTCTTTGTTCCAATTGAAAAAAAAAAAAAAAATATTATCAATATGATGCGTTTGTCCTTTGGAGACTCGCTATCATAAAAGCTCATAAAAATAAACAAATATAATATTCTCCACACCCTATATGGTAAAAACTTTTTTATCCACCACCACCTACAATGGGATTCGGTGCTTTTTTTCCAAGCAAGAATGAAAGTGTAGGGGAGAAAAAAAAAGGAATAATAATAATAGTAATAAAGAATAAAAAGAAAGTTCTTTAAAGTAGTCAAGTCTGTCTAACTTAGAACAACCAAGTAAAAAAAAAAAAAAAGAAACCTTTTAGCTTAGCCCAGAAGTAGTCTTCTGTAAATGAAAAGAAATCATTTGTTGGTCTGGGCTTTTGAAAAACATTAACCTTTCTCTCTATACCAATTTTTTTTAATACCAGCCCGAGGCATGGCCAAAAAATATTGCTCTTCAAAGACTATTATTTTCGGCGAGAACATGGAAATAAAAAAGAAATACTTCTAAAAATAATGAATTATCTGATGTGGAGTAAGAAAAGAGTAATGGCGAATATGATCCCAGCTATTCAGTTTTATATGATAAAAAATGGATCTTTTTGCTGTTAAGGCGTGTGTTTTTCCAACTTTTCTTTTCAGGTCAATGATCTGTTGAAAGTTAAAGATACTGAAGTTATATATATATAATAGAATGTCTCTTTCGTTCCGTTTTTTCCTTTTTGAAAAGTTTTTACAAAAGGAAAATATATTTAAATAAAATTTTATCCATTCTTGAACTTTTAACAAAATTTCCGCACTTATCTTCGAAAGGAAATATTGCTATCATATAATTACTACTATATAATTACTACTATATAATAACTACTATATAATAACAAATATTTTCTTTTGAAAAGGAACGTTTAAGTTTTTACTAAAATATTAGTTAGTTTGTAGTATTATTATGTAGTATTAAGACTAATTATTTTTTCAGAAACTCTTTATTTATTCTTACAAATTTATTTCATTGCCTTCAAAGTAATCCCCTCCGGACACAATGCACTTATGGCAACTATTTTTCCAATGCTCAATGCTCGTTAAAAAGTCATCTAAAGCCATCGCCTCCAAAGCGCCAAATGTTTCAAACCTGGACACTTCATTAGAACTATTATCTTCAATAGAAGTATCTTAATTTTGAGTTAAAAACAATGGATGTGAAATGTGTAATGTCTGTCTCTTTGAGATTTGTAATTATCATTTACATTTTACTTTTGAACAAATTAATATATATATATATATTTATTATAATTGGGCAATCATGGCTTATACCTTCTTACAATTATATTAAAATAAGGCTTAAGCGAATTTGCAATTACGAATTAGGTACGGAAGGAAAAAAATAAGGAATGTCCATTTTATTTTTGTATCTTTTGTGCTCTTGGCAGTATGATCTCAACAAAAAGGTTCACAAAGCTCACACAAAAAGGAGAATAATAATAAAGAACTTTTCAAGATAATTTACTCTCGCTTTTTATCCCAGCTTTTCTTTTATTAATTAAATAATACAGCTCTGTCTTAAAAAAAAAACAGAAGTAGAAGGAAAAACATTAGTGATAAGAACTAAGACTTCTTTTTTTTTTTTGTTCCAATTGAAAAAAAAAAAAAAATTATCCAATATGATGCGTTTGTCCTTTGGAGACTCGCTATCATAAAAGCTCATAAAAAGTAAACAAATATAACATTCTCCACACCCTATGTGGTAAAACTTTTATTTATCCACCACCACCTACAATGGGATTCGTTGCAGGCATCTTTTCTTCCGAGCAAGATTGAAAGTGTAGGGGGAGAAAAGGAATAATAATAATAGTAAAAAGAATAAAAGAATGTTCTTAGAGGTAGTCAAGTCTGTCTAACTTAGAACCCAAACAAACAAAAAAAAAAAAAAAAAAAAAAAAAAAAAAAAAAAAAAAAAGAAACCAGCTTCGCCCAGAAGTAGTCTTGTGTAAATGAAAAGAAACCATTTTTTGGTCTCTGTTTTTGAAAACATTAACCTCTCTCTCTACACCAATTTTTTTTATACCAGCCCCGAGGCATGGCCAACAAAATATTGCTGTTCGATGACTATTATTTTCGGCAAAAACATGGAAAAAAATTCTAAAAAATAATGAATTATCAGATGTGTTGTAAGAAAAGAGCAATGACGAATATGATCCCAGCTTTTAAGTTTTATATGACAAAAAAGGATCTTTTTTGCTGTTAAGGCGTGTGTTTTCCCAACTTTTCTTTTCAGGTCAGTGTCCTGCTGAAAGTTAAAGATACCGAAGATATATAATAGAAAGTCTCTTTCGTTCCGTTTCACCTTTTTGGAAAGTTTTTTAAAAGGAAAATATTTTTATATAAAATTTTATCCATTCTTGAACTTTTACAAAAATTTCAGCACTTATCTTCAAAAGGAAATGTTATTATCATATATAATAATAATTATTTCCTTTTGACTCCGGACATAATGCACTTATGTCAACTTTTTTTCTAATCCTCACTGCATGCTAAAAAGTCATCAACAGAGATGGCCTTCAAAGCGCCGGCCAATTCACGTTGAATCTCTTCAATTAACTCAAAACGGTGTCTCCGAAGCGGTCTTTTGAATTTAGGGAATAGCCAAAAGCCGCACGGTGTGAATACAGTGGTTGTAGAACGATATGGGTTTTATTTTTGGAGAAAAAGTCACGAAGAATCAATGCAGCGTGATCTGGCGCATTCAGTGTCTTCAGTACCAATCGAGATTTGACGGCTTTTCAGGCCCAGAATTGAAATGACCAATCTTTTGAAATTCCAACATAGCAGCTAGGTCTCTAATTCTAAATAGACGGTTTGCAAGCAGCAAATCTTTAATATGTTGGACGTGAGTTTCTTCGGTTGAGGTTGATGGTCGTCGACCAGAGGGCTTTTATCTTCATCGTGTTCACTGCCTTCTTTGAAGTGTTTATACCACTTCTAAACCTTTCTTTCCAATATAGGAATGCTCACCGATGGCCTTCTGCAACATTCTATACGTATTCACAAATAAAATTTAATGCAAGTTCTTTGCTGAATTGGACTACTTCCAGGACAAACTTTCAGCCAAATGTTTCAAATCAGGACACCTCTTTAGATTGCTTATATCTTCTTTTGCAATTATATGAAAATTACATTTATTTTACAGTAAAATAAGGTTTAAGGAATTTGTAATTACGCATTAGGTACAGAAAAAGTAAGGAACGCCATTTTAACTTCTGTGTCTTTTTGTGCTCTTGGCAAGCACGATCTCAACAAAAAGGTTCACAAACTCACACAAAAAGTGAATAATAATAAAGAACTTTTCAAGATAAATTACTCTCGCTTTTAACCCAGTCTTTTCTTTTATTAATTAAATAATACAGCTCTGTCTAAAAAAAAAGATGAAGGAAAAACATTAGTGAAAAGAACTAAGACTTCTCTTTTGTTCCAGTTGAAAAAAAGAAAAATTATCCAACATGATAGCTGCTTGTCCTTTGAGACTTCGCTATCATTAAAGCTCATAAAAAGTAAACAAATATAATATTCTTCCACCGTATGTGGTAAAAACTTTTATTTATCCACCACCACCTACAATGGGAATCGGTGCAGGCTTCTTTTCTTCCGAGCAAGAATGAAAGTGCAGGGGAGAAAAACAATAATAATAATAGTAAAAGAATAAAAAGAATGTTCTTTGGAAGTAGTTAAGTCTGTCTAGCTTAGACCCACCAAGAAAAAAAAAAGAAACCCTTTAGCTTAGCCTAAAGTATTCTTCTGTAAATGAAAAGAAACCATTTTTTGGTCTGCGCTTTTGAAAACATTAACCTCTCTCTACACCAATTTTTTTTTTTTTTTTCATAACAGCCCCGAGGCATGGCTAACAGAATATTGCTCTTTAATGACTATTATTTTTTGGCGAGAACATGGAAATAAAAACAAAAAAAATACTAAAAAATAATGAATTATCATATGTGGTGTAAGAAAAGAGTAATGGCGAATATGATCCCAGCTTTTAAGTTTTATATGACAAATAAATGGATCTTTTTGCTGTTAAGGCGTGTGTTTTTTCAACTTTTCGTTTCAGGTCGGTGGCCTGCTGAAAGTTAAATATACCGAAGACATATAATAGAAAGTCTCTTTCGTTCGCTTTTCGCCCTTTGAAAGTTTTTCCAAAAGGAAAATATATTTAAATAAAATTTTATCCATTCTTGAACTATAAAAAAATTTCAGCACTTATTTTCAAAAGGAAATGTCACTATCAAATATAATAACAACAATCATTTCCTTTTCAAAAGGCAAGTTAAAGTTTTAGTTAGTTTATTTTTGTTTCATCGTCTACTTTTTTTCCAATCCCCTAATGCATGCTAAAAAGTCATCGGCAGGGATGGCCTTCAAAGCGCGCGCGCTGATTCATGTTGATCTCTTCAATCGACACAAAACGGTGTGCCCGGGTGGTCTTTTGCGTTTAGAAAATAGGCGGAAGTGGCACGGTGTGAATACGATGGTAGTGGAACGATATTGGGTTTCATTGGCGGAAAAGTCACGAAGAATCAATGCAGTGTGAGCTGGCGCATTCAGTGTTTTCGTTACCAATCGAGATTGACGCGTTTGAGGCCCAAAATGGAATGGACTGATCCTTTGCAATTCCAACATCATCAACTAATTGTAAATCGATCGTTTGTAAGCACCAACTCTTCGTCGGTTGAAGTAGCTGGTCGAAGAGAGGGCTGTTTGTCTTCAACGCGTTCTACTACCTTCTTCGAACTGTATATACCACTTCTATAGATTTACTTCCGTTATAGGAATGCTTATCGAATGCATTCTGCAACATTATATACGTTTCCACAAATAAAATTTAATGCACAGTTCTTTTCAATTGAACTACTTTCAGGACGAACATTCAGCCAAAATGAAACAAACCAAACGAATTTTCAGCTTTTAGAAAGAATGTTTCTAATAGAAATATTTTAATTTCGAAGTACGAAACAATGGATGTAAAATGTTTATTGTCTCTTTGAATTTTGTAATTGTCATTTACACTTTAATTTAGAACACAATTTAAAAAAATATATATGGATATGCTTTAATTGTGCAATCATGGTTTATATCTTCTTACAATTATATGAAAATTGCATTTATTTTTACAGTAAAATAAGGTTTAAGCGAATTTGCAATTACGCATTAGGTACAGAACAATAACAAAAAAGGAATGCCATTAGGTATAGAACAAAAAAATAACGAATGTCATTTTAATTTTTGTGTCTTCTTGTGCTCTTGGCTGTGTGATCTCAACAAAAAGGTTCGCAGAGCTCACACAAAAGCAGAATAATAATAAAGAACTTTTCAAGATAACTTACTTCGCTTTTTCTGCCGGCTTTTCTTTCATTAATTAAATAATACAGCAATGACTAAAAAAAAAAAAAGGAAAAAAAAAAAAAACATTAGTGAATAGAACTAAGACTTCTCTTTGTTCCAGTTGAAAAAAAAAAAAAAAAAAAGAATTATCCAATATGATAGCTGCTGTTCCTTTGGAGACTCGCTATCATAAAAACTCATAAAAAAGTAAACAAATATAACATTCTCCACACCCTATGTGGTAAAAACTTTTATTTATCCACCACCACCTACAATGGGATTTGGTGCAGGCTTTTTTCTTCCGAGCAAGAATAAAAGTGTAGGGGGAGAAAAAGGAATAATAATAATAACAAAAAAAGAATAAAAAGAATGTTCTTTAGAAGTGGTCAAGTCTGTCTAACTTAAAACCACCAAGTTAAAAAAAAGAAACCTTTAGCTTAGCCCATAAGTAGTCTTTTGTAAATGAAAATAAATCATTTGTTGGTCTGTGCTTTTGAAAACATTAACCTTTCTCTCTATACCAATTTTTTTCATAACATCCCCGAGGCATGGCTAACAGAATATTGCTCTTCAATGACTGTTATTTTCGGCGAGAACATGGAAATAAAAACCAAAAATACTAAAAAATAATGAATTATCAGATATGGTGTAAGAAAAGAGTAATGGCGAATATGATTTCAGCTTTTTAAGTTTTCTATGACAAAAATGGATCTTTTTGCTGTTAAGGAGTGTGTTTTTCAAACTTTTCTTCTCAGGTCTGTGACCCGCTGAAAGTTAAAGGTACCGAAGATATATTATAGAAAGTCTCTTTTTGTTCCGTCTCGCCTTTTTGAACAGTTTTTCAAAATGAAAATATATTTAAATAAAATTTTGTCCGTTTTCGAACTTTTAACAAAAATTTCAGCACTTACTTTCAAAAGGAAATATCGCTATCATATATAATAACAATTATTTCCTTTTCAAAAGGCACGTTAAAGTTTTAGCTAAAGTTTAATAGTTAGTTAGTTTTGTAGTATTATATATATATATATATACTACTGTGCTACGAAAGTAAGACCAATTTTTTTTTTCAAAAACTCTTTATTTATTCTTCCAAATTTATTTCATCGTCTTCAAAGTATTCCCCTCCGGACTCAATGCACTTATGAAATTGTTGTTCCAATCCTCAATGCGTGCTAAAATGTCATAGCAGGGATGGCTTTGAAAGCGCGCACCGATTTACAATGAATCTCTTCAATCGACTCAAAACGGTGTCCCCGGGGTGGTCTTTTGAGTTTAAGCCAAAAGTCGCACGGTGTGAATATGTTGCTTGTAGAACGATATGGGTTTCATTTTTGGTGAAAAAGTCAGGAAGAATCAATGCGTGTGAGCCGGCGCATTCAGTGTTTTCGGTACATATCGATATTTAACGCGTTTGAGGCCCAAAAGGGAATTGACCGATCCTATTAAAATTCCAACATCAGCAGCAAGGTCTCTAATTGTAAATCGGCGGTTTGCAAGCACCAAATCTTAATTTTTTTTGGCCGTTAGCTTCGTTGTTTGAGGTTGACGGTCGACCAGATGTGCTCTTGTCTTCGACGCGTTTTCTGTTTTCTTCGAACTGTTTATACCACTTCTAAACCTTTCTTTCCGATATAGGAATGTTCCCCAAATGCCTTCCACAACATTGTATCAGTTTCCACAAATGAAATTTAATGCAAGTTTTTTTGCTCAATTGACTACTTTCAGGACGATCTTTCAGCCAAATGTTTCAAATCTGGACACCTCTTTAGATGGCTTATATCTTCTTGCAATTATATGAAAATTAAATTTATTTTTACAGTAAAATAAGGTTTAAACAAATTTGTAATTACGCATTAGGTACAGAAAAAATAAGGAATGCCATTTTAACTTTTGTGTCTTTTTTGTGCTCTTGGCAGCACGATCTCAACAAAAAGGTTCACAAAACTCAAACAAAAAAGAGAATAATAATAAAGAACTTTTCAAGATAACTTACTCTCGCTTTTTTATCCAGGCCTTTCCTTCATTAATTAAATAATACAGTTCTGACAAAAAAATAAAAAAGATGAAGGAAAAACATTGGTGAAAAGAACTAAGACTTCTCTTGGTTCCAGTTGAAAAAAGAAAAAAATATCCAATATGATAGCTGCTTGTCCTTTGGTGACTCGCTACCATAAAAGCTCATAAAAAGTAAACAAATATAACATTCTCCACACCCTATATGGTAAAAACTTTTATTTATCCACCACCACCTACAATGGGACTCTGTGCAGGCTTCTGTTCTTTCGCGCAAGAATGAAAGGCAGGGGGGGAGAATAAAAAGGAATAATAATAATAGTAATAAAGAATAAAAAGAATGTTCTTTAGAAGTAGTCAAGTCTGTCTAACTTAAACCACCAAGTAAAAAAAAGAAACCTTTTAGCTTAGCCTAGAAGTAGTCTTCTGTAAATGAAAAGAAACCATTTTTGGTCTGTGCTTTTGAAAACATTAACCTCTGTCTCTACAAAATTTTTTTTTTTTCTATACCAGCCCCGAGGCATGGACAACAAAGTATTGCTGTTCAATGGCTATTATTTTTGGCGAGAACATGCTAAAAAAAAAGATGCTAAAAATAATGAATTATCAGATGTGGTGTAAGGAAAAGAGTAATGGCAAATATGATTCCAGCTTTTAAGTTTTATATGACACAAAATGGATCTCTTTGCTGTTAAGGCGTGTGTTTTTCCAACTTTTCTTTTCAGGTCGGTGACCTGCTGAAAGTTAAAAGATACCGAAGATATATAATAAAAAGTCTCTTTCGTTCTGTTTCGCCTTTTTTGAAAAGTTTTTCAAAAGGATAATATATTTAAACAAAATTTTATCCACTCTTAAACTTTTAACAAAAATTTCAGCATTTGTTTTCAAAAGGAAATAATACTATCATATATAATAACAATTATTTCCTTTTGTAAAGAAACATTAAAGTTTTAGTTAAAGTTTAGTAGTATTAAATAAATATATATATATATATATAAATGTTATATATTCCAGTGTGAACGTGCATAACTAGTCGACAGAAAGGACGAGATTCGAATTCATTGTTGACATTGTTGCAGTCACTACTTTAAGAGACAAGGAGAGGAGATCTTTGGAGATTTTGAAGTGTAAGACATCTTGTAATGATAGTGAGGCTAACTGGTGAGAGTTTTTAGTTTTTCTATCATAACGTGATGCTAGTGATGCTATTGGTGGGAGTTTTCTCAAAGACATGCAAGTTTACACCTAAAAGCCCTGTTGGAAGCAATTGTTCTTTCTTAAAACTCATTATCGGTGGGCTATTCGTTGTCTACATTTGCTCTCTCACTTTTCTAAAAACGGCGTAAAGAACTGGAGAAGAGTCTGGTTTGGTAGAACCCCCAAGAGAATCATGTGTGATGGCTCCGTTCCGATCAGTTTCGTTTTTTCCCACGTCAAAGCGATTTTCGCGGATTCCTTTTTGCGACCAGCTGTCTCTCACAGCCAGGGATAGCGAGGGTTGCTTTTTTTGGGGGGGGGTCAGACGGAGACACGCGAACAAGATCATCTCGGGGTTGACTCAGCAACTACTCTTACTCTTGTATGGGCATCACCTAACTTGTAGTGGTTTCAAATTTTCAAGTTTTTTTATGCCTGAATATTGCCTTAACTATACCCACTCCCAAAATGGTAGATATGTAATAGATCCAGTATAAGCCAGGTTGTTCTTTGAATCTTCCTTTTGTACTTTGAATCTCCTTTCCACAATTCGGAACGACAATCTCCAAGAATTATATCTGTGGATTCGTATA
This sequence comes from Caerostris extrusa, assembly GCA_021605095.1. Classification (NCBI taxonomy): domain Eukaryota; kingdom Metazoa; phylum Arthropoda; class Arachnida; order Araneae; family Araneidae; genus Caerostris; species Caerostris extrusa. Next base: position 125,883 of record BPLR01015687.1, on the reverse strand, counting down.
CATCACTTTTTCCTAACTTACTTTGAAGTCTATATATTTATTTACCTTTCGTATTAGATATACATATACACATTGCAATGAATTAAAAGTTAATATTTTGCAGTGTTTCTAACTATTTAAGAAAATGAAGCATGTAGGCTGTAAGCACTGTTAAATAATAATTTTTAAGAAAGAAGTATTAAAATGTATAAAGTAACCCAATGATCAGAAAATAGTATTAGCTAAATTTAAACTGAAAAAAGCTATCTAAGACATATCTAAATGTAGAAATTCTTAGTTCAACATGATAAAAAGGGAGACACGATTAACACCTAAAACTTAAATGAAAAAAAGAAAAACAATGAAATATGCAATCTATTTCAACATTTAAAAATGCCTCAAAAGACGAAAAAAAAATTATGAAATACCCAAAATATTAAAAGGTAAAGACATAAAAGCAGGAAAGTCGATACATTTTTATGAAAGGTTTTTGATTATTAAAAAAAAAAAAAAAATTCAAGTAAAACTAGATTTTAAAGCAAACAATTCATTAATATATATTTAAAGTGGTAACTAGATTGAAATTGTTTGTATAAACTAATTTAAAAAATGATTTTTGAATGTGTTGTAAAGTGCGTCTAGGCCCAAATATTGAACTTTTGAAATAGTTTCAACAAAATACCCTACTGAAACATAAAAATGCCATACTTATAAGTAGTGGTGCTTTTAATCTGAACATCTACAACACAGCCATATGTAATAAATATTTTATGGTCAATGGCTTTATCATCTAATGTAAGTAATAAGTTTTTATAAGTTATAATAATAAGTTTCATCTAAAATAACATAATGTTGTTCCAACTACAAATAAATGACTGCATACTACATAGATTGTCTTTGCAGTGTATACAAGTTCATAATGTTAATACATGTCCGACCTGTTCACCAGATCTTTCACCAATTCATGTCCAGGATATGATGGGCGAAAGGTTAATCACCTTCAGAATAATTTGTTAAAGTTAAAAGCTTATATATATATTTTATATATATATATATATATATATATATAAGCAGATATTGCAAAACACAAGAAGAAAATCATAAAGATAATATCATCAGAAAATCATATATTTTTTTTTTTTTTTTTTTCATTTAGGTATTTAATTTGTATTCATCAACTGTTAAACCAACTTATATCAAATTACATCAACTTAACATAACAATATATATCAACTTAAAAATAACCAATTGTTTATATTAACATTTAAATATTTATAAATATTTTTTTAATAATTTATTATTTTCTAGTTAATCAAAATCATAGTATATATACATATAGAGATATATATATATATATATATATATATATATATATGATCTCTGGAACTAACAATGAGATGAATTGAATTAGATCAATTGCACTACCCATGTAAATGTAACTCCCAAGGGAAATCAAATGCTTTTAAGCTTATAAATCGAGTACACATATGAATTAATAATGCAAATGGCTTAGGAGCAGTTGCCTGAAATATTCGACAGGTAGCTTTTCATTATAAGATTAATTGCTAGTCAACTGAAACTTTATTGTGGTATGCAATCTCACGTACTTGTACTATATTGCTTTTTTTTTTTTACTTCCCATTTAATCTTGGCTTTCGATAATTAAAAATAATTCTTTCTAACTGTAATAGTGAATTTAATTCAACATTAACTCAGTAGAATAAATCATTTTAAGACTTCAATGGAACAGAATTAGAAATTGTAGGTTGCAAAGATTACTGTCATTTTAATACTACATCTACTTATGAGAATCAAATGACCCCTTTGAATTTATGAGTTTTTTAATTTATAAGCAAAGCCATTTAAGTATATACGTTAGTGAAAATTTAAATATATTAAATTAAATTTATCTTTCTAATATTTTAACATCATTATTATCTTTCTTCGACTTGAAAAGAGAGAGAGAGAATTGAGAAAAAAAAAAACCCATCTCTAAGAGGAGTCTAATTGGGAAAGGACTTACATTTTTGTCATAAATGTAAAAAAAAAAATAATGAAAAATACTGGTTTAGCCAGTTGATTATAGTTATTAGGGTAAAGAAATATTCATCGATTTGCTTATTTTAACAGTTCCCAGCTAAATAGTTCGAGTTTTGAAAATGATGTGAAAATATATTCTTTGCAAAGATAGTGAATATAAACTCATGTTTGTGAAAATTGCAACATCATGAAAGAATCGTCATAATTGAATGAAATTTAATACACAGTTGAGTGGTAGTGGTACAAATAAATGATTAAATGGTCAAAGCAAACAAACATTAACAAGAGATCGGAACCAGTATTTTGTGTAGCCACCACGTGCCGCAATAAGTGCTGCTACACGACGTGCCATAGAGTCAAACAAATTTTGAATGTCTGCCTGAGGAAGAGCATTCCATATTGTTTGTATGCGCACCCAAAGTTCGTCTGCAGAAGCAACAGGACGAGGATTACATGCGAGACGCCGACCAACGAAATCCCACACATGTTCAATCGGCGACATATCCGGGGAATACGTAGGCCAAGGAAGAAGCTGTACCTGCCTCGTTGCAAAGAAGGATTGAACAGTCCTAGCGATATTAGGGGGGCATTGTCCTGTTGAAATACAGCGCCTGGCAAGCTTTGAAGGAAGGGAACAGCTTGGGGCTGTAGAACCTCACTGATGTACCGGTTGCTGTTCAGATTGCCCACAATTCTTAGCAATTGAGATCGTCCATGATATGCTATGGCACCCCAGACCATAACTCCGGGTGTTCGTCCACTGTGGCGTTCGATAATGCACTCCGGAAGGTGGCGTTGACCGGCATAGCGTCTGACACGAATGCGGCCATCATGGTACCACAAATTAAAACGGGATTCATCAGAAAACACGACATGCTGCCAATCAGCACGACAATCTCTATGCTGAGCGGCCCATTGCAGACGCAAGCGGCGATGGTTTAGCGTGAGAGGGATTCTGTATAAAGGGAGTCCTTGCGCGCAGTCCACGCTGCAGCAGACGTCTACGAATTGATGAAGCACACAATGAAATACCTGTAGCTATTGACCACTGTGCTGCAAATTGTCTAGAGGAAGCTGTACGGTCCGTCAGCGCCATGCGAACCAGGTGTCCATCATCGCGTGCTGACGTCACATTTCGGGGTCCACTCCGGATTTCCGGAGTTGTCCGACACTCGTCCGTCCACTGCTTCCAAAGACGCATCACTGTGCTGCTGTTACGCTGCACACGAGCGGCTACTGCACGATAAGACAATGCAGCTTCACGAAGGCCGATGATTCTCCCCGTTCAAACTCTGTAAAGTTGTTCAAATCTCGCTATCTTTCGTCGAAGAGGCATAATTAACGATTGAGCTAACGTTTACCACTAGCAGATAACCACCGATAACCATACACGCCTCGCTACAGCCGTCTATTTATTTGGATCCATCCACCGTTCAGAGGGCGCTGCTCAGCATACGCATGCGCTACGGATTTGAAATTCTAATCATTTGCATATCGTGCGCTAATTTGCATTTCCTGAAAATTTCAGCTCAGTCGCGTAAGTCCTTCATGGTGTTGCAATTTTCACAAACATGAGTTTATAATCAATGTTATTTTGACCTATGCATTAAGGCGTGAAAATAAATTAAATTGGAACAGTTTTGAAACTAATGAGTTCCAGTTTTATGATCATTTAAACATAAATGTTTTTAAGAAACACAGATTGAAAACGCCTTAATCAATAGTTTTATCATCAATAATTTAGTGAACATTTTCATGGTTCACCCACGTAGGACACAAATATGCACCAGTTTTATTTCAGAATTGTCTCTTCTTTTCCCTCTTTCAGTGTACTGGGGCAAATAGTGATACATAATTCTAGATAATCCAGAATCTGCAACAGCTTTTGTAAATTGAAGAGAGTCATACGTACTCTGGTATATTGTGAAACACCATATCCTTGGCCTTACTAAGCAAATACTCTACATTTGCAACAACATCATACTTTACTCATACATTGGACCGATAAGTTTTAGGTCTGATAAATAAAAGACGTCTTTTAAATAATACATTAATTTTTAACATAATACTTTCAATTTTTATACCGATGCTGTAATTTAAAAATGCCATTTTTTTAAAACAATTTGTTGTGTTCCTCAAATTGACCATTTACAGCATTAATAATCTCCTTATTGTTCGCAAATCATTGTCCACCAATCCATTTTTTTTTTGGGATTAGGAAATAGGTGGGAGTCGCTAGGTGTTTAAAATGCCGAATATGGTGGATGATCAAACAATTCGAATTTTAGTTCTTTGATTTTCAGCCATTGATACGAATGACGAATATGCTGGAGCATTGTCATGTTAAAACATTATTTTATTTTTCGCTGAATGTTGCCACTTTATCTTAACCTAGTTTTTCAAACGCTGGAATTAATTTGCGTAGTATTCACCATTGATGTTTTTATCCTTTTCAATCTTATCATGATTACAATGAAAAGAATAAAACCATAAATGATGATAATCATCAGTGATAATAAATCAATGATAATAATCAATACAATTCCTTTTGTACTCCAGTTAAAAGAGTTGGATAGCAAGGCCTTCTTGAGAGTTGATTCATTAGTCTCAGACCATTATTTTGATTGTTGTTTACTTTCAGCAGTTCCATATTTATGAATCGAAGTAAAAATTCACTGGATGTCCAGTTATTAGAGTACTAAATTCTTAGTTGAAATAATTTTACTATTAAATTTTTTCAAAAGCGACACCCACCTCGTGCATTGTGCCCCTACACGCACCAAATGTCATGCGAAATATCACTTACCCATTATTTTGATATTTAACAGTTTCAGCTATCTCCGTCTGTTTTAATCTACTGTATTCCACCTCGATTTTATGGATATTTTCTAAAACTTTTCGTAATCCTCGCATTGGCTAGGTGTTTCGGATAAAGGTTCGTCTTTAGTGCTGGTAATTTTTTTCTTTGGAATGGGATGTCGGGCAACATCCCATTCCGTAGATGGTCTCGAAATCTACCAGTAGGCAGATGGTTTGGCCCACCATTGGGCTGTTGCTCCAATGAAAATTACCAGCACTAAAGACGAACCTTTTCTTTCCCCTAGCCAATGGGATGATTACAGTACTATGCCCAGTCATATTAGACCGGGTCCTACGGTTTAAAGTGGATTCCTAACAACTACAAACATCCATGACACAGACGAGACTCGATCACGAAGCCTGTGGTATCGAGCGCTAGTTTCTCGGCCATCAGGTCCCTGTGCTGATACACTTTTTTTCAAATTTAGTAACCCGATGTTTTATAATTAAATATTAAATATGAGAAAAGTCTTTTAATATTGAGTTTATAGTATTTCTTGTTTGATCTGAAGTGACGTCAAACGTTGTAAATGAAAGTATTTTATAACACCTTATTTTTAAATTTTCATGAAAGTGGCTTTATACATTTTGCTTAAACTGTTGTTAAAAGTATACTAACTAAGTGATTCTGCAGAAATTTTATTTATGAGCTAATAAAGGATAGCACTATAGACTGCCAGTCAGACATTAGATTTCTGGTGCCCTCTCTATGTCAGCCGGAAACTTGCACGCCCACCCTTGCATTATCTAAACTAATGTGTATCCTACAATGAATCCCCGTTCATGTGGATTTGGAATTTAATGAAATTGCAGATTCTTTTGACGAAGGTTACCAGAAGTCTGGATCAGACTGTCATTCCTACTTCCCTTGCAGTTGCAAATGTCTTGGCAAAATCTAAACTTATAATTTCTTCTAAGATCAAAACTAAATACCAAATTATAAAATTAAATGTAGGCAGAAAAACATCTACGACTCTCACAAGATTAAGGAAGACAAAAAAGAAATATGGACATTTCAGCTGATGGCGTTAAATATCAAAAATATGGCAACTTCCCTGATGTCGAGCTGATTTCTCATCATGTCTTTGATTGCCCAGCTGTTGCCGCCATGTAAAATCCCTAGGAAGAAAATTTATACTCTGAGCTGGCAACCAATATATCCAATATTATTCGGGACCACCACAATATTTGATTTTCTTGTATTCTTCAGATGATGAAACAGCAATGATGCAAAGACTTGCAAAGACACATGTACTCCTTATATAATCTATAGAAAATAACAAAAAGCTACGTATTATATATTTTTAAATTTATTAATGATTATAATGCTTTGTAAAAAAAAAAAAAAATAATTTATTTATTATTATTATTAAACAAAAAATTTTGAAATATTTTGTGCTATTTTACGAATTGCAATTTTAAAATTGATTTCTTAATGGCTTCTAATTTTTCATACATAAATTTTCGTTATCTTTAAAAATTCCTTTCTCATATTGTGCACATTCAAATCATCAAGAAAGTACACAAAATTATTAATTATAATCTACAAATTTTAATATATGTTTTAACAAATCCATTTTAATAAATACTGAATATTGTTTGTAGTTTTAAGAATTTTTAAAAAATTATGCTTCTTTTCAAATTATCAATAAACTTCAAACTGTATAAATCTAATTGTTACATTCATATTAAAAAGGATGTTATATTTATTTTATGCAATGCTTCTTAATTCTTAATTTTATTTTTAAATGTACATATTCGCATTAAATTTAAGTTCTTGTTTAATAACTACTAATTAACAACATTTAATTCTTATCATAATTCCTTATTATTCTTTAAAAAAATAGCACTCCCACAATTTCGCTGTAAAGGAAAAATCAGATAACTTAAATTTCAAATTAGAAAATTATTTTTTTGAACTTATCACCATCGAGCGTTATCTGGAAAGGAACTTAAAATTTTATATTTTTATGTAACTTTATGTGTGCTTATCTAATAATTTCGTTCTTTAGAAAATCATGTTTTCAAGGCATTTATAACAGCTTTTAATTAGCAATGTTGAATAAAATTTAAAAAAAGATAAGACATTAAAGAATTTGCTTTTAAGTTAAGTTTAAGAAGAAGAAGTTTTAGATGTAACAGAATTTAATATTGATAGTTATTTATTTATTTATTTAATATTAATTTAATTAGTGAAACTTGAATAACTATATGGAATTACTATTAACTTAAAGAGTTCACAGTAAACAATATAATTATTGTAGTGATAACTCAGCAAAAAGTTATATTTCAACTGCATGAGTTATTTATTTGTGTACCAACAATATGGTGAAGCAACCTTTTAAACTTTCCAATTTACAAAATTGGAGAGCGAAAATTTTTCGTCAACTTTATACTCTGCGAATTTTCAATTACTTTATCCCATTATCTTTATTGCATCCTGCATAAAGCAGCATAGGTTCGTTAGACATGAATGGAAAGTACGTGTACATGCTGTTTCTTTGAATCCTCGTCTGTTAATGGTTGTTAATTGATGCAGTGTTCTACGACGCGCTGAAAGAGGAAATACAAATGGATCGGAACATTAATTCTCTTTACTTTTCTTGTACACTCGCTTGTTCACAAGGTCATGAGATGGCAATGTTTGCTGAATGTTTTGGGTGTGTTATCTGAATACTAATTCTGTAGGAATGCACAAAGAAAAAATAAGCAGAACAAAAAAAAATGGTAAAATTCTAATAGCGGAAGTTAAAATAATTTTTATACAACAATTTTTAATAGGCCCTTTTAAAAATATGTAAATAAAAAATTCATTTCTAAAACGATATTCAAATCTACACGATATTTGTATTATAAAAAATTACTATTATTTTTTATGGTATTAGAATTTTTATTTTGATGTTAATGAATATAGCTAACTCCCCGGCACATTAGTCCATTTTGGATCATGGCCTTCCGCCTACTGGCTGATTCTGAAACAGAAGATGTTTTCTTTTTTAAGGGGGTGGAGTTGTCAGCCATACGCCCAATACTCATATTAGACACGGACTTGCAGGTTTCGAGTGGATTACGAATCGTTACAATCTTCCATGACACCTGCAGGGACTCGAACTCGAAGCCTGTGACGTCGGATACCAGAAAGCTAGTCATTTGGCTGATATGCCCCTATGGAATATAATATTATATCTAATTTTTGATACGATGAAGTTATAATTTTGATGTTAATTATGTATATAATTTTTTTGTGGACGTTGTGTTCCATTTATGGCCATCTAGGAGAACTTGTCTACGGATATTAAGAGAGACATTCCCTACTGAGAAGATTTTTTTAGGGGTAACTATGTCGTATTTGACAGCCTTATAGGAGAAAACTCTGCAAACTCCCACAAAGCAGTCTGACTATCGATGCTAGACGCCTTACACATGTTTCCACAATTACCAACGAGTCCCATCTTTCCTGAATACAGTCACTACAATAAAAAAAAACACTAATGGATTCGAACTTGAGATTTCCTGGAAGGGTATTTGAGTCTGTTACTACACTTGACCACTGTTAGGAAAACTTCAATATTTGCTAGTTTCTTTTAGGTATGTTCTCTAATTATTAATTCTGTAGATATACTCAAAAGAATAAATATAACAACATTGAGAATGGTAAATTTTTAACAGTGAACGTTAAAAGATTTCTTAAGAAGAGACGTTTAATGAGCCTTTTAAAAATAACTTTAATAAAGACATTTACGCTATAGAAATATATTCAAATCTAGATAAAATTTTTTAACTTTTTTGATATTATTAAATATGTAAGAATTTTATAAAAGAATAAATCAATGCTAATATATCTTTTAATTCGAGGATATTCATTTACTTATTTATTATATCGGTGTACTTTTTACTGTAAATCTTCAATGTGGCTTATATGCTACATATGTATATGTATATATAAACAGCTTACATACAAATGTAAATAGACAGACTATTGCGTGCCGTATATGGATGAAAACCCGAAGAATTCCCAACAAGAAGATTAGCTGTCGATATTGGTTATATACACAGTGTCAAATTACCACCGAATCACAACGTTTCTAAAAGCACCGACTGCAATGGATGCCTCCAATAAATATTAACCTGAGTTTTTACGTATGGTATCTTCGCACTATTAGGAGCCAGGATATGAGCAATAAATATGCATTAAAATTCATAAAAAAAAGGAAATTAATTCATACATGCATGAAGCTATTTATTTTTTACATAGATACATTTTGTGTTCTACTTATAAATAGCATGAATACTTCATACAGGAGGCATATCCATCCAAGATAATTTTCCTCCATTTTTGTGTCATATGAGAGAAATTCGGAAAACTCCACCAGTTGTCAATGTTTATACACACTTACAATTGCTCTAAGTAGAGACTGCAAGGGACGCCGCCAACGAATATGAACCTGAACGTTCCTGCATGCAACTTCACATGTTGTCAATGATCTATGATTTTTTTTATTAATAAAAAATACTGAAACATATAAATAGGCTTTTGCACTGAAATGCTTTCAGAAAGCAAAAATGTGCATTAATAAATCTAGAACATGAAAGTATTTTTTGTTTTTTTTATCTTGATTCCCTGATTTCTTCCTTAAAGATAGTTCATTTAAATATTAATTATATAATATATTGCTAAATGCTCTTTAAATTATTCTATTGAAAGTTCTAGTAGAGGCTACAATTAGTCAGTAGAGTTTCTATTTCAAAATATTTTCTCTACATATTCATGGTAATACTTACTCCATGAGTAAAATAAACCAGAAGTTTGTCAATTTGATTTCATTTTACTTTCACAAACTGGCAGTCAGACCAAATTTTAGTAAAAGTAAAAATAAATGTATTTAAAAAAACAGATATAAAACAATCCATAAAATTCAATAAAAATTCCTTAAAATGATGAATTAAAAACCCACTGAAATAAATTTTGAAAAGACAGATCACAGAGTAAATTTAAGAATTTTTAAAATAACAATAAATAATCTTACTGAAATTGGGCTGTATCAATTTTCATTCCCTTCTCATTCAAGATATGTATTATCTAAAAGTGAACAGATTCTTTCTGAATTCTGAATGAAGAAATTAATAAAATTCTGCTACACTAACTTTCAAGAAACTGATGTAAAATGCAAATTTTCATTAAAATGTGTTGACAGAATCGAAACATTTACGTATTAAAATTCTGACCATTGAGTAGTAATAAAATAGAAAACGGCCCCCTATTTTAAAAGAACACAAAGATTAGAGCAAACATCACCAGTCCTTTTCATACTAGAGTTTGGCGCTCTATCTCTTATTTGGCTTCTTTTCCCTACGAACATTTATTTAGAAAATGTAAACATTATGAAGCAATTTTGAAAGTTCCAAAAAATTCTTGAATTCTTCTTTAACTATGTGCTTACTAACGATAAATAGACATAAGAAATGTTATTTGCTTATTACTGTGGTCGTTTATATAAATGAATATCTTACTTTTTAATAATTTTAGTGGGAAAATATTACACAAGAAAATTTATTAATTGAATATAAATACCAAATTATTAGAAAAATTAAATTTTTATTTATTTACAGCTAAAAATTAACCGTTTATTTTGAAAATCGTTGTATGATAGTAGACCTTCTTTTTCCTCCTCGTCATCAACATAAAATATTAATAAGCACCAGTAAAGATTGTTGCCAAAAATCGCCAAGAAATGATCACATATGTCACGTGAGGATTATGTTTGCGCCGAACTGGCAACCCCAATGCCTGCTCTATTATAATATTACTCTACGATTCTGACGCAATTTCTGTTTTATTTAGCATATTTACAAATTTTTCTCTCTGAAATACAGGTTATAAATATTTAAATTAAAAGGAACTGCAATTAAAAAAATCTCAAAAATCAATTCTCTTTATATAACAACAGATAAATAAAAAGCTTGTTGTTTAAATCGCCTGACGTAGAATGAATAATGATCATTTAAAAGTTTTAAGATATGCGATTACGATAGAGATTTTTTTCTGAATACAAAACAAGAAAGGAAGGATTTATATTTGAAAACTATCGTTGGGAAAAATACAAACGTGGAGAAAAAGTTTAATGGAGTCAGTATTGGATTACATTATAAATTTGAATAAGAAATTTGATGTTAAGAGTTACCTGAGAAGTGGAATTCGTTGCTTAGATTTGTTAAAATTTAATCTGATTGGTAAAAGAGTTTAAAAGCAAAAAATATATATAAAAAATTAACGTTTTTAAGAAGTGTACATTAAAAGTAGGAATATGTTTCTAATGGATATTTTTGTACTAAAATTAAACTATAAAAGCGAATTATAATTCATTTTTTTTCATTTTCAATTCCTTCTATTAGCTCACATTCTCCTATATATATCTTGTTCAAATTTTCAATCGTTCATAAAATACTTTTTATTCATCCACTCAAGTTGAAATACATTTATTTTACTTGTAGTGGATCACACTCGATGTTAATAAAGTTTTTTCGAATATTAATTCAGTAATTAAATTTAATTAATTAATTTTAGTTTTTTTAGATTTAAGATGCATGCATCTACCAATAGATGGTGCCCGATAAACTTAAATAAATGAATGAAAATTATTTATAAAGGACTTTCTGCAATATAGTGAAAAAAAAAGAAGGAATTGACTTTAATTTTTTTTTTTTTTTATATTATTTGTTTGTTATCAATTTTGTTGTTAAACGTTAGTCGACCTAATTTTCCACTTTTTATACAACTGGCCCCAAAAGTTCATCGATGGGAGATAGGTGGTGACCATTTCCTTCTGTGAAGACTTTCACGAGTAAATATCCCTCATTTGCATGTCATATGAGAGAAAACCTTCTATTAGTTGTGTGCCTATAGAATGGTCGGTCTCGCGCTACACTCACGTAGGTCACGAACAACCTATGAACGGGTGATGAAGGAGGAAAACATGCTTTAGACAATGTTCCGCATTTGCGTATCATTTGGAGGAAAGCCCGGAAACATTTCACCATGTAAACTGATTATTATTACGAGACGCTTTGCAGATGTTTACATTTTCACAATTACCATCAAGTCTCGTCGTTTCTTAGTGCATATAGTGTAACAAACACCTCCAATAGATAAGAATCTGAGCACACAGGAACATTAGATATGCATATTTCTACTTTGCCACAAGGCGGAAAATTATGTATTCCTACATAAAATAGGGAATATGTTTCTAATGGATATTTTTGTACTAAAATTATATAACTATAAAAGCGAATTATAATTCAATTTTTTGTACTTAATATAAAAGACATTTCTAAGTCTTTTTTTAATAAATTTTATGAAAAACATGTATAAATAAATTCACAAGAATATAACTATAAATACAAAAATACTACATTGAAATTGCCAACAATGAAAGCCCTTTTACATTTTAATAATAAACCTTTCATTAATTTTCTTTTGAATGTTTTTATTTAAATTCCTTCTATTAGCTCACACCGTCTCTATATATATCTTGTTAAAATTTTCACTCATTAATAAAATACTTTTTATTCATCCACTGAAGTTCAAATACGTTTTTTTAACTTGTAGTAGATGACACTGAATGTTAATACAGTTTTTTTCAAATATTAATTCAGTAATTAAATTCAATTACTTAATTTTAGTTTGTTTTAGATTTAAGTTGCATATATCTACCAATAGATGGCATCAGATAAACTTAAAAAATGAATGAAAATTATTTATAAAGGACTTTCTGCAATATAGTGTGCAAAAAGTAGGAATAGACTTTAATTTTTTTCCATATTACTTGTTTTTACACATAATTTTAATGCATAGCACTAAGCCTCATCCCGATTCTAACTAATACAGTAAAGTAATTAAAAAAAATTTCTAGTTGATATTTCAATGTTTTTTTCGACAGGTTCAATTCGCTGCCGTGAAAGCAAAATTAATTACGTACCACTTTTACTTAAAGCCATCAATAATTCAATTCATGTATGGAACATTTATATGTTCAAAATACCAGAAATGATAGAGTCATTTAAATTCAAAATACACAGTAACTGTTGAAGTTTTTCTTAATGATCAATATATTTCCCATGTATTTCATTAGACACTTGAAGGATATCAGGACATCATTCTATTTGATATGAGGTTTTGATGGCATGGTAAACTCGTTCTTTCGATGTCACCCACTGATGATTTTTTTAAAGAAGGGATTTAATTAAGGACAAAATATGCGAGATGAAAGGGTAGCGCATTTCACTGAAATAGTGAAACAGATTAGTATACAGCCTTCGTTTTCATTTTCTCTGACGTTTACAACGTACGTGATCAGAATTAGACTAGCATCTTTGACGTCCAGTGAAACGAAAAATACGTGGAGACCTATTAACATTAAAATGTTTAACATTTACTTTGAATTCCAATGTAAAGTAGTATGTTTTTTTGTATTCAACAATTACCTATGCTAGTATATTAATCTTGTAATTCAGTTATGCAAGGATTTGTTATTGTTTCATGCCACTATTTTCAATGAAATTAAGAATTATATTTTAAAAGCAAAGCTAAGCGAATGCCAAGGTCACATGTTTAGATTTTTATTTAAAAATTTGCAAAATAAAATTACTAAAATTAAGATATAAAACATTAAACAGTGAAAGTGTTATAAATAATTAAAGGATACTTTTATTTAAGCACCATAGTCTGCACACAGTACTGTAGACTTGAAATCTAGTGATATTCTGCTAATATTAATTGCTATACATTCTGTGTAAGACGTATCCGGAATTGTTAAATAAAACGCACAAAAATCAATTTATTCAACAAAATTTAGTTTGTCATCTTCAAAGTAGGACCCATGCAGTGTATTACAACTGTGACAACGTGTGATCCGATCCCCCATATATTTTTCACATGTTGAATGAGGCATGGGTTTCAGTTCTTTCAGCTAATTTCCTTTTATGACCTAAATCGACTTAAAAGTCCTTCTTTGAGGTGGCAATATTAATTTTCAGAAAAGAAATAAGTCACATGGTGCCATATCAGGTGAAAATTGTGCTTGATTGATGATATTCGTTGCATCTCATGAAGGTGGAGTCCGTAGAAGCTCGGCAAATTACTTCAGTGACTTGCATTCGATACTTTTTTTTTTTGGACAAAACTGAGCTCTTTTGAAATCAGACGTGCAACGTCGCTTTTCATGGTCAGTCATAATATTATTAAAGGATTTAAAAAGATATGTTACACCTATTGTGCAACACTCTAAAACTTAAGGACTTCCAACTTCTTGATTTTGTCGATTATTTCTTTGGTCGTAACAGTCGAAGGTCGACCAGCACGAGGCAAATTATATACCACTTCTGGGCCTTCTTCGAATGCTTTAATTAATTATGTGTTTGTGTTTTTGACACGCACGATTCATCGTAGGTCTTTTTCAATTCAAACAGTTCAGTACACGAAATATACTTCCTTTGAAACATAAAATTTAAAGCAAGCTCTTTGTTCGACTAATTTTTTCATTGTAAAAATCACAGAGCACTTAAAACGTCTGATTACATAAATAGCTGATGTCAGCACACTGAGTGACAGATCGTGCTCGAATTCCCCATAATGACTTAACAGAAAGCTACCAACTTATAAAAATCTAGCGATATCTTTTACGATTTTTTTAAATTTTAATTTCCGTATTACTTTTTAAACTAAAGTTCCTGTTCCTGTCATTGAAATATTGTAATGTACCTCAGTTTACCATGAACTGAATAGGAAATACTTCTCTATAATAGTGGTAAATAGCTAATATTCAGAAATTATTAAATAATTTGCTAATTGCATTGTTCGATAGTATTTCAACAGCAGACTGCAATCCAGTGACATTCTGCTACTAATAATTATTATATTATAAAAACATTAAAAGTTATATAATCACTACGAATCCTTATTAAAATACACAAATTCCTTACAGGTTGTAGAATGATTATTACTAATGAATTCCTAAATAGTTACATCACTCAATAGTCTGTTCACAGCAGACTGTAAACTAGTAACATTTTGATTCTAATAATTGTTGTAGTATCAAAATATTGAAAGGGTTGAGCAAACTTTTAAGTACGCAAAAATACTTATAAAATCTAAAAACTGCGATATTTTTATTGATGATCACAGAAAATGTCACAAACTATTGCTTACCAATGTAACAGTTTGTAAAGAAAATTCTGTCTGTTTTTTAATGGAAATAAAACTGAAAAATCCAAGCACATATTTGTTTAATCATTAATATAGTCATCATTATTCTTTGTGACATATTCTAATCTTTCTATCAGATATATAACATAGTTTTATTTTTTCTAAAGAAAAAAGAATCTATCTTCATGTAATCTTTTTTTTTCTTAAAATCAGTTTAAATCCCACAGAATAACTTTGTAATCTTCTAAAAAGATAGTAATCTGTTAGAACAAGGTCGGGAGAATATGGTGGGTGAAGCCTCATTTTCCAGTCAAATTCTTGTAGAGATTACTTTTACGTAGGAGAAATTCTTGTAGAAGATTACTCTTACAGTGTGGGATTAGACGTTGTCATGATGCAGAATCACTTTTTTTGCTGTCTATCGGCAAAGGCCATTTTTCATGTAAAAATACTATTATTCGTCATAGCTTCTCGCAATAAAAATTAATTGCCATGGTTTGATTGTTATCAAACGGCTAATACTGAGCATTTCAGTTTCTATTCCACCCCAGAATTAAATGTACTTTCTTTGGATGTAGATAATTTCGAGGCTGTTGTATAGCCTTTAATGACGCCAAACCATAACATAACCTAATTATTATCTAGAATCTCTTTATTTACCATTGATCGTATTTAACATATCTTAGAAACATCCTTACAAAATTATAAAAGTTTCCTAACAATCTAATATATGATTACATGACGTCTGGTTAACACATTGACATCAGATAAACGCTAGATATTCTAAGAAGGGCAATGAGCATCCAGGCAAAGAATTTTTGACTTCCAGACTCGAGAACTCCAAGGGGTTCCAGAATTTAAAATTAAAAATTTCTAATTAATATTTGAAAAGTTTTGCATGGAAGATTTTGTGAACCTTCAACAAATATTCCACTTGCACCACATAACAGAGCAGGTAGAACTTTTCCTGAACTTTTATTCAATTGTAATTCTCGTGAAAATGTTTAAATATTATATTAAAAGAAATATAGAATTTAGTTGCTGTTTTTTAAACCAAATAGATTACTAACCTTCGACATTCTATTAAATATGGGCGGGGGTAATTCCAATTAAAAAAATGAAATGTATTATAATATCAAATTGAGGCAGATTGAATAATTGCAAACATTCACATGTATCGATAATCCATTTAGATCCAAATTTGTAATTAAGGTGATTTTAATTTAAATATATGGAATCATTCTTTTATATCTTCTGAAAATATTTTGATTTTTGTGATATTACCTTTTATAAGTGGCACTTTTCAAAACTAACAAATACTTAAGAATAATAAATGATTGCGATAGAAATATAGTTAATGCTGTCAATAAATACTAGTTTATAAATTAAGTAATACAGATAATGTATTTGTATTTATTATAAATGTATTTAAATTTATACTTAAGTCTTTAATATTCGATTGCAGTAAGGAAACGTTTTTGCTATTAGGAAGATTTTAAATATATTTTATTTACATGTTAATAGGAAAAAATTACATTTTAAATGGAAGATATTTGATTACCTCACACAAACTACAGGTATGCTATCTGCTCAATGTCGACTATCCTTTGTTATTTGAGACATCTCGATGGGGGTGACAGATGGACGCCCTCTGTTGAGTAATTGGAGCATGTAAGCATATGGGGCAGGGATCGCATAGGATTGTCCATTGGATGGAGGGACATGACAGATGTAAGCATCTTATTGGGTAAAGGGAAGCAGGACGTCTTCTGTCAGTCTGAGGAAGGATTGCTTCATGGCTGATAGCCAGGTTTATAGCGAGACTTAAAATTTTCTTCCTTTTGTGAGACTAATGCTCTTGTTTATATCTGTTTCCTGTTGTTTTCTTTTTAAATGAAAAAAAAAAAATACTGTTAGAAGCAAAACAATTTTAATAAAATTTATTCTAATGATGCTATTAATATAAACATTATTTAACACTATTTAAAATTTTTTATACCTTATTTTTCTTATTTAAGGAATAGGAACCATACAGGGCTGATAGGTTTAGAATTAGGAAAGTCAGATTCGAAACAAGATAAGCGAAATTGAACCAAATCTGAGAAGAGGAGACTCGATGACGCCTGAAACAATAAAGCGTCACGCATCGTTAGTCATACGAACATGAACGAAGACTGACATTTGAATTCACTGAAGCGCCCGTTGAAGTCCATACTTTCAGAAACAACAATACTCTGTAGTGGTTGTGATAACGCACGGAAATGCTGCCTGGATGAGTTTTCCGGGTTTTTCCCTATATCACCTACAAACACTGTATAGTAACCCGTAAAAGTAATACTGGAAGACAATAGCAGATCTTTATTACCCATCGGTGGGTTAATTGTGGCCTTTACAAATGGGACGTGAGGTCCACCTATGCTTAAAAAAAAAGTAATGTATATAATTATGTATAATTTTGTTTGTGTAACGATGTGATCATATTAGACTTTTTTTGATAAAAATACAAACAGCAAAATCCGTCTTTGTTTACAGACATTCAAATGAAAATTTTATTTCAACAGTAATTTTTTACTCCCAAAAGAAACTGGTAAAAAAATGAAGGAATTACATTATAATTTCGAAATTAATATAGGAACCCCATGCGTCATTGAATGTCAATTAACTTTCTATCTTTTGTTTCATTTTTCCACCTTATAATTACGAAAACCTTCACGGAGTGGAAATTTCGCTACAAACCAGATATTCTCAAATTTGCATAGAGCAAGTTTCATTTATTACGTTCAATTTCCAAAAGCCTGTTCGCTTGACCTCTTATTTAAATTCTTCCTGATATCTTATTTATTAACAAACATTTTCTGAATGCTAAATATCAGTTGGATGCTTCTCCAGACGTATTACATTCTATAGCGATTTATTAAAATTATAAAAAATGATCTCTTTCTGAAGAATGCATGATACAGAAAACAATAAATACTCGCATATCGCAAAAACTCACAGACAGTTTAGACATCCTATTTAATACGTTTTCCCTGAATGACTATTTCTGTATCATCCTGAGTTGCCCAATAATATGATGTAATATGTTGTTTTCGAATGCCAAGTATAATGAATTATACACTTAGAACAACAAAAATTTTGCAAATCTAACGTTACTCATGGCACACCATGGGGCACCTGCTACATTGCAGCCGTTTATTTCATCCGCGGTACATCGGTTGACCTCATGTTCCAATTATATATACAATGCACAGATTACCAACGTATGTTAAACGGAAAACATTGCCTTCCACTAAGCTTTAGGGTTAAATGTCTCGTATTTACCTGCGGTCTAAGAGGAATATCCAGTAAGCTTCCACCCAGGTAGGCTGACTAGCGATATGACATTGCCGCATTCTCTTTTTTAAAATGAGTAACTGCGACGTTGCAAGCTAGAGGGCTAGAGGATTAGAATCTGAGTCCTCCTGAATACTAGCTATGCATGTTAACGCATACCCACTAATTGGGTACAACTATATAATGGCATTACTATTTTTCAATAAATCACTTCCAGAAAGACATATGAAGATTCTGAATTCTCCTGGATTTAGAAGGTCATTCCCATCTACGAATTTACTATGGCCTTATGGCCACCAATCGTGCATATATAGGGCTCAGGTTCATATTTGCTGGTGGCTGGTCAATCACTCCTTTCAGAATTCAGGAGAGTCTACAATGGGACAAGTCTGTGACAATGTGTCTAAAGCCTACCTGACTGCTAGTGGAAGTATGTCTGCTTTGTGGGTGCTCTCCTTGCCTTTTCCTATACCACATGCAAATGACGAACAGCTAGCCTAGAAAGTCCTGCAAGAAAGAAGTGTCCTTTCTTCATCACACGTTGGTGAACTGTACACGCTAATGGAACACAAATCTAATCGATAATTAATAAAACCCTCGATGTGTGTAATGTCTTTGAAAATAATTTAATATTAAGAAATAAATATATTAAAAAGTATTAAATGCTATGATACCATTTTGACCATTCAAATGGACATAAAAATAAAAGCTAGCCTATATCCCATAAAACAGAAATTATTTCTGAAAAATGACGAAAGAATTTTTTTCAAAGATCTTTCAATTTTTAGACCACAAACAATATTTAATTTTTGCAAACATACTATCAAAAAGTAGATAATTTGATACTTTAGAGATTTTCTAAAGTTTAAAAAACGGCGGAGACAATCTGCGTCATAATGTTTTCATAATAACTTTTAAAAAATGAACTTCAAAAAAAAAAAAAAATCATAGCTTCATGACAAAAAATAAGTCTAAGACGAACTTGCTCTGTTTGGATAAATTATGAAAAAAATCTACGTTTTGAATGGATGATGGCTCTCGTTCCATAATTATTGATTAACTCACGATGTGGACGAAATTTTTAGATTCATTATTGTTTTTATAATTCTTTCTGTCTCGATGATTTGCTGTTGTTACAAAATTTGTAAGAGATAAACAATATTTTTCTTTACTTAAAAAGTTCTCCGATGAAATTAATTCATCAATTATTGCCGCTGTGATTGAATGATTAAATTATAAATTAGTTTTGCAATAAAGTTTTTTTTTTCAGAATAAAAATTAGATTTAAGTTGTAAAAATTTCAAGAAAAATATAGTTTTAAAAAACAGTTTTAAAGAAAAATATTGCAAACTATACAGTATAAACTCTGCTTTTTGTTAAACATTTGTGAAACTCGAATTCCACTTATGTATGCCACTAACACCCACACGGATAGATAATTGGGGCAAGTTGTTGTCTTTTTATCAAAGAGGACTTTTAAGGGTACCTGTACCTCATGTTCTTGTAATAAGGGGGAAAATCTAGAAGAACTACCCTCAAACCGCCCGTCCATCGATGAAGGCATTTTAGACGTGTTTTCAAATAGTCATAGAGCTTTCTGGTTTCTAAAAGATTTGTTTGCAACTGATACTGCCAGGGAATTCGACCCACACTCTACTTGCACACTATCTGCGCATATTAACACTAGGCCATGATGCGGACTGTATCTTCTTGTAGCTTATAAATACCGATGATTGCTAATAAATTATCTTTAATTATGACAATACAATTGCTATTAGAAGAGAGGTGAAGATCGTCAACTTCCCAGATACAGTCTGTTGTTTGTTTGTTTTGGATTACACAATTCGATGTGTGCACTTTGGGTAATCATGATTTTGCTACATATTTGCTATAACAATACACTTGCTGTTATTCGGGACAAACTATCAATTCGGATGGGAAAATACATATTCAGACTTAATCAGATTTGAGAAGGAAGTTGAATTAAATGTTACCGTGCTTATTCCAAGGATGGGTACGATACATCTAGAGCCTAGAAGGTTCTCTCTTCGGAATTGAGGAGATGATCGTCAACTCCCCATATACAGTCTGTGCGTTGTTTGTTTTGGATTGCACAGTTCGATGTAGTATGCATCTTGGGTAATTGTGATTTTGCTACACATCTATCATTATAATATTGGATGTCATCAGGCAAAAAGTCGGTCATTAGTAAAGATAAATGAAACATTCAAACTGTAATATTTACAAAAGTGGAACTGTAATGCGTGTTGAACTATCAAATTTGATTGTACATTTGATAACATTGCGAGGTTGTTGAAAGGATAGAAATAAAGTGAAAGTGTGTTATGAGACAACGAGTCCAATGCCAAAGATCTTTGAATCCGTTGGGTAAAATGAAAGTGATTTGATTTCTTTTACCAAAAAAAAAGCATAAAAAAAAAAGAACGAAACAGGTTAGGTGACATAAAATAGTATTTTCTCGAAAGATTACCATACTAATTTAAATAAAGATCACAGTAAAGAAATTTCCGAACAATAACTTATTGGAAGCATTAAAAGAAATGGAAAAATTATACAAATTGATTCAGAGTTCATAGAAAAACTATAAGCAACGTCAATTCATATCTAAATAAACAATCTTCGCCCGACAATGCTAAGTTACAATGCAATGCAAGTGTTGAGCCACTAGACGGCGATTACATTGAATGGATAAAGCTCTGACATTTGCTATTCATCGTCTTCTCCCAGAAAAGATAAAAATACCAAACATGTAATAATTGCAGGGGACCTAGCCATATTCATCATGAGGGGAAGCTTTAACTCTCCCAAATTAAGTGTTCAAATCCCTAAACTTCTAAGATTTTGTAAATTTTTGAGTATTCGTAGATCGACCCCATAATGAACAATAATTTGACTGCTCGTTTGGAACCTCCTTCTATCGCACTTGCAAGTTTTGTTCAATCTATTAATGATAGCACTCATGTAAATGTTAACTTCACCAAAAATTTGCTCTGTATCATTAAGGAATTTATTTAATCATTTTCCTATGTCGAGGTACTGGGGAGATTTAGTTCAAAAATTAATTTCCGCCCAAACCAAAGCTGACAATCTGTAGATCATTATTAACTGCCTGTCAACACAGAATAATTACCCTCACATTCAATTGTCTCCGTCTCTGAATAGATTGTTTAGTTAGCAACAGCAAGGTTGTTATTTTCAATTCTTAACTCACTCTTTTATCGCCTATTTAGCAAACAAGTTTCCTTTTTGAATTTCTGACTTATATTGTTATTTTTTTATTTCCTCTACTTTTACCACTTCTTTTAAAATGTATTACTTCGTTATGCTTTTAGAAGTTTCTTATAACAATAGATCAATTATTATGCAATAAAATCCATGAAAGAACTTAGAAGCCAGACCTTATTCAAGATGCTCCGTCAAAACTACAACTAGTCATTTCTATCATGATTTGTTTTTTTTCCATATGGCCATATCAAAAGGCACTGTAGCGATAGCTCCATCGACTCCAAATTTTATTCATGTACTCTGTCAATTCTTCCAAATGTATTACATCATCTGTGCTTCCACAATTCATAAGACAGCAGATCATAACTCCCAGTGGTTCACCACTTGTGTTTATTCATAATCACTCTTTTTTAGCAATCTTTATAATTTTTATCATACATTCTGTCACCTCTGTCAATAAAAATGTATTACTTCTTTTTCTCACTTGCGTTTTCTCATTCTATGAGATAGTAATTGATACCTTCCAGTATTTCACCACTTACGTTAATACCTTATAGTATGAGCATGCTGTTAGCGTTACGACCACATTTCTACTAATGATTGCTTTTTGTACTGTTGTTCATATATTCCGTCATTTCTGCCAATAAAATAAATTACCCCATTTGTCCATCTACGTTTCTTCATTTGATGAGACAGTTACATCCTACATTCTAACTTACATCCTTCTCATCATATGATGAAAATGTCTTATTTAGACATGTTCTATAACTTGTTAAGATTTTAGATCATAAGTTCTGAAGCCTCCTTATGCTTTTATGGATATTGCCAGACTACAAGAATAATGCCCTTCTGTTTGGTGTACGAGAATTATGTATATAATATTATTACTAAAGTACTGAATTACAGTTTTTATTAAATTACAGAAGTTCAAAATACTACATTGTATGTCATGTGAGAACCATGAAATTGGAAATCTATCAAAGATCCTTTCAAAAAATCACCCAAATTTCGAGATTTGCAGTTTCCAAATTAGTTTTTAATTCCATTATTTTACTAATTTACTTTTCAATTAATATTTGATCATTCGAGAAATTTGAATTTTAAATTCAATTTTATTTTTAAAAAAAAAACGAAAATTTGCTTAGATGTAAAATTAATATTTAATTCGATATAAAAATTACTTTGATATAAAACGAAATATATTAAAAATTACTAAATAATGAAATACGATACGAAAAATTATTTAAATAAAAAATAGATATAATATAGATTACTTAGATCGATTCAAATCCAACATATTCTGCTATGTTGTTGGAACAATAACTAATAAATTGCTCATCAGAATTTTGAAGCTACTTCTTTTCTGAATGTAAACAAGACATTAAAACTACCAAATAATTCTAACACTTTTACAGAAAATATATCGAGAAGACATAAAGGCAATGTCATAAACTTCTAGAATGGAAAACCTGCCTAACTGACTTCAAATTCCGCAACTCCCTAACGGATAACGAAGGCATGACCTTCTTTTTACAGTCTCGTTTAATTTCAATAAATGACGTCTTTCTCGCTTGTAATATCTCCAAAACTTCATTTAAACAAGGATTATCAAGGCAGGAAGAGGCATCGCTAGTGACGACCTTGGTAGAATCATTGGAATGACCTTCATTATTCTATCTTGTGCTTATCCCTGCTTAAATATCTAATTTATCCCAGAAAATGATACCTTAACGTGTGAATAACAACAAAACTAACGAATGATATTTCTATGCAAATGGAACTTTTTAGTAGGGAAAGAAGTTTTAAACCAGTTAGATGAAGATTAGACTACTTTCCGCAAAGCTTCTTCAAACTGCAATGCTTAAGATAAAGTTATTATTTTCAGAATATATATATATATATATAATTCTTAATTTTAATTTTCGTTAACCATTCCTCAACTTGGTATTCTACTGCCATTTCTATGTCTAACCCTATTTTAATCATTATAACATGTGTTCTGTAACGTAACGTAACGTTAGATGTTTAATTGGAGTACCAGGGAATTTCCCGTACCTCCATATCAACAATTATTATTAAAAACAAAATTTTTAAATCAAAAGATGAGCTAAAGAAAGAATATTAAATGAGCCCACGTTCGGAGAGAATTTACAGGAGGAAAAAGGTTAGTAAATACAAAATTTAAAATAATAGTTCACAAAAGTATTTAAAAATAAAAACTGTGGCAATTAAAAGGAGTTAAAAAATAACCGTTACGAAACCACGAAAACTTCTGGCTGGCTGAAGAGAAAAAGAAAAGGAAAGGGAAGGGCAGAGTTATAAACAAACCAAAACTATATCGTTTCGAAGTTCAGCGTTTTTACCGACCTTGAAAGAAAAGAGCGATTCCTAAGCTATCAAAATAAACTACAGTGTAGAAAATAAATGAACACTTAGTGAGAAAGTTATATTAAAAAACACTTATAAATGTCAAATAGTTTTAAATATTAAGAAATTCTAGATGATTTTTTAGCCTGTATTCTTCTCTCGCCAAGACCAAAAATATCCTCTGTTTTTTCCCTTTAATCAAATGCTATAACTAATCTTACTAATGATAAAGTTTCTAAAATTAAGCTAGTGATTGATGTACTAACCTAGTTACCATTTTCATTTTCAGTGATAACTTTATTGTGAACAAAAGAATTTTTAAATTTTAATCCTAATCGATTGAAGGTGTTTCAACTTTAAAGCTCCTAACGTTAAGCAACTGGCAGATGACCTAAATTTATCTGCTCACATATTTTGTTAGCAAATTTTTGAAATATACTTATAAGATATGTGTGGCAAATTGGATTGACTTGTCCACAAGGCAGTAGACAATAACTTAAAAAAGGTTTTGTGAACAAGAGCACTATACTGGAGGAATGTAAAGGCAGTCCTCGCATTTGCATGCCGTATGGGAGAAATTCCGGAAAATTCCACCTGACAACCTGATTGTCGACAGCCAGATGCTTATACATAATTTTAACGTTTTTAAAAGCAATGACTGAAACGGGCGTCACCCGTACATTACCACTGAAGCACGAATCGAACGACTTCTGAACGCTGTGCCCCCTCCCCCCCCCCAAGTATCCTTTGGAATGTATTTCATAGTGTATGTGTTTGCTAATTGAGAATACATGACGTTGTATGCGATAAAAATATTTAAGTTTGGGATAAATATTTACTATTGCATTACTAATGTGTTTTATTTATTAATTATACCGAATTACCCATAAAAAAATTGAAATAAACAATTTATTTCAATTTTTTGTGTAATGATAATATACAATCTAAAATGTTCCTTTGATTATTTCAAACTTTATTATTCCAATGTTCTGGAACGGTATCATTAATTGTCCTTTAGTTATATTTCAGATGTTTTTGTAGATGTATTTATAATTTTAACACTTGTGACACTACACACAAAAAAAGGACTTTACGCACACTAAAAGGAAAAATTTAACCAATTATTATTTTGTTTTTACAATTTTATTCATCGTCCGTATCAGTATTTCATATCGTCAGTAAAAATGTGTGGTAAAAGATTTGATATATGTTATATGTGGGGTAAACGATTTGATATATGTGGAATATGTGGTAAAATGTTTCATAGAATTTTAATGTGAATGTTAATGTTTAACATTCACATTAAATGTTTTTTTCACATTAAATGTCTTTTTTATTTAAATTTGATAATTGATAAAACTACTTTTATTTAAAAATCAAAAATTCATTTTAAAAAAATATTTAGGAAATCATATATGCGAATTTTGTTATTATTACTAAAAACATTTAGAAATTGTTCAGTTAAACATAATTATAAAAAATATAAAATATTCTTTCATTTATGAAAAAAGAGAATGTCTCAACAAAATATTTCTGCAGGGCCATCATGACAAAAAAAAAAAAATTGAATGAAGTTCTTCAATTTATTTTAAGCAATGCTAAACACAAAATTCAATTCAAAAATTCATTAAATAAAAAATAAAATGAATAAGCAATAAGAATTAAATTAAATTTCGCAAACGTAGTTTTATAAAAATATTTCTGAAAATTCGTAGCATAGTCTAAAATAACAACCGCAACAATAAAATTTCAAATTATTTGAGATAAATAAACCGACCAAGACTATAAATTCCACGAGGAATTTAATTTATTATACTTCACTTTCCACCAAAAAATAATTCCATTTCGGTCAAACTTTTACAGCCACGATCACCCAAGCATGAAATTCGATTCCACCATAAATATCATTGCTGCATTTTTAATACGATGTTATTTTGGGGGCAAAAAATAATAAATTTGAAAAAGTCCATTTCTTCTAGTTTTTATTCCCCCTTTTCGCATGTAAGAAAATGCCACAGTTATCATTTCTCTTTTTAAATCATCCAAGAATTTTTTTATTGGTAATGACTAGTTTGGACCATTTAAATTTAATTTGCCTTTAGAATTTTCGAATTAAATTTATTGTAAATAGAAAATATATCAATAATATAAATTTCCTAAGATAATATTTTTAACTGAATTAATATATTTAGTTTAAAGGACGGCGCCAATTTATGTAGAACTATAATTTGATATTGCTTTTTAATATATATTTGATTATTTTGCAATATAATTTAAAATATAAATTATAGTTTGATTACAGCATAAGAATTATATAACCATTTATAGCTAAAGCTAAATTATTGCTTATATAAGTGAAATTTCATTTCTAAAATATTATTTTTCACATTTAACATATATTCCTTATTTTTTTCAACAGGAGGCGAAAATATTTCGCTTTAATATTTTTTCTTTTTTAAATTTTATTCTGATTTCAATCAGTTATTTATAACACAAATAATAAAGCATTCTGCCTATATTCACAATACATAAACAATGTAATTGTTTGTTTCTCTGTCTCTCTCTCCATATATTTTTATATTAATCCTTTATACATCCAAGGCATTCAATATAATAAACTGTAATTTTCTATTTGCAGAGCCCATTTTTTCGCCAAATATAAATGTCGCCAAATAATAGCCAATTATAAAATCGAAATGTCATATGTATGTAAATCAAGCAGGATATAGTAAAAGCACCCTGCTTGTTATAACATTCTGCTTATAATAATTGAAGTATTCTGCTTCTATTCACAATATATAAAGTATTCATTACAACTGTTTGCTTTTCTGTCCATATTTGCAATATCATTCCAGTTTCATTTTTCATTTTTATACATCCTGGACATTCAATATAACAAACTTCAATCTTCTATTGGCAGAGCCCATTTTTCGCCAAATATAAATGTCGCCAAATAATAGCCAATTATAAAATCGAAATGTCATATGTATGTAAATCAAGCAGGATATGGTAAAAGCACCCTGCTTGTTATAACATTCTGCTTATAATAATTGAAGTATTCTGCTTCTATTCACAATATATAAAGTATTCATTACAACTGTTTGCTTTTCTGTCCATATTTGCAATATCATTCCAGTTTCATTTTTCATTTTTATACATCCTGGACATTCAATATAACAAACTTCAATCTTCTATTGGCAGAGCCTTTTTTCGCGAAATATAAATGTCGCCAAATAATAGCCAATTATAAAATCGAAATGTCATATGTATGTAAATCAAGCAGGGATATAATAAAAGCACCCTGCTTGTTATAACATTCTGCTTATAATAATTGAAGTATTCTGCTTCTATCCACAATATATAAAGTATTCATTACAACTGTTTGCTTTTCTGTCCATATTTGCAATATCATTCCAGTTTCATTTTTCATTTTTATACATCCTGGACATTCAATATAACAAACTTATAAAATCAATCTTCTATTGGCAGAGCCCATTTTTATAACATTCTGCTTAAATATAAATGCTCTATCCAAATAATATTAATCATAAAAAAGTTTCATTTTTCAATACATCCTGACATCATACATAAAAAAAGTAGGAAGTAAGATAAAAAAAACATCATACATATGTTCAAAATGTTCAAAATTATATTACAACTTAAATAAGGTTAAAAAACATAACAACGAATAACAATAATGATAGATACAAGTATGAATAACTAAAACATATATAAATAAAATGAATATTACGTAAATGATATCTGAAAAATAAATCTAAACATAAGGCATTGAGATTTGTGCTTGTTTTGTACATTTTTCCAATTTTAGGTTTCCAATTTTGGTTTGTAAAGCTTTGCAGTTGGAATTATAATCAAAGACTCATAAGCTGGATCTAATACGAATTTAAATGTTGACGAACACTGGCTGCGTGCCACTAATTACAGCACTCCAAACTGCTTTTTAAGTGCCGAATTGCTTAATGTGACATTTCGCTTTCCCAAAATTGTATAATGGGTAACATTCCCCAAATTGTATAACGGCTAATACAATTATTAATGGCTAACAATAAAAACTCTCACCATGCATCATTAAATTCACTAATCTTACATACTTCAGTATACGAAAAAAAAAAAAAAAAAAAAAAAATAATATTAGATGTTAATTCATAGTTTTACCGTTTTTTACAGCAATGACTAAAACGGACATAGATTGTACATTACCATTGAAGAAAGAGTCAGACAACTTTCTTAACTCTGTGCACCCCCTCCAAAAAAACCCTTTGATAATTTGGAATTTTGCAGTATATGTGTTTGCTAATTGAATATACGATTACTATTTCATTACTAATGCGTTTTATTTATTATTTCTGTCAAACTAACGATAAAAAAATTGAAATAAACAATTAATTTAAATTTTTGTGTAACAATAATATATAATCTAAGATGTTCCTTTTATTATTTCAATCCTTATTATTCCAATGTTCTGAAACAATTTCATTAATTGTCCCTTTGTTATATTTCAGTGTTTTTGTAGATGCATTTATAGATCTTACACTTGAGACACTATACAAAAAAGGACTTTACATAAATTAAAAGGAAAATTTAACCAATTATTATTTGTTTTTTACAATTTTACTCTCATATCGTCAGTAAAAATGTGTGATAAAAGATTTGATATATGTGGCATGTGTGGTAAAGGATTTTATACATGTGGGGTAAAATATTTGAAATATGTGGTATCGGCGGTAAACGATTTTATATATATATGTGTGGCGAAAGACTTGTTATATGGGGTATGTATGGTAAAAGATTTGGTATATGTGGTATGTATGGTAAAAGATTTGGTATATGTGGCATGTATGATAAAAGATTTGATATATGTTATATGTGGAATAAAATATTTGATACAATGTTATATGTGGAGTAAAATATTTGATAGGAAATTATTTAAATTTGATAGTTGATATAGATCATTTAAAATCAAAAATTAACTTTATTTAAAATCCTTTTATTAAACTTTTATTTAAAAATCGTTTTAAACTACAAAATATTTAGGAAACCATATATACACCTTTTTGTTATCATTACTAAAAACATTTGGAAATTGTTGAATTAAATATCATTATAAAAATATAAAAAATTCTTTCGTTTATGAAAAAGAGAATGTCTCAACAACATACTAAAAGAAATATTTAGCAGAGGCCATCATGACAAAAGAAATTGAAATTCTTCAATTTATTTTAAGCAATGCTAAACACAAAATTCAATTCGAAAATTCATTAAATAAAAAAAAAATATGAATAAGCAATAAGAATTAAATTAAATTTCGCAAACGTAGTTTCATAAAAATATTTTTGAAAATTCATGGTACAGTTCTAAAATAACAACAGCAACAATAAAATTTTAAATTATTTCAGATAAATAAACCGACCAAGACTATAAATTCCACGAGGAATTTAATTTATTATACTTCACTTTCCACCAAAAAATAATTCCATTTCGGTCAAACTTTTTACAGCCACGATCACCCAAGCATGAAATTCGATTCCACCATAAATATCATTGCTGCATTTTTAATACGATGTTATTTTGGGGCAAAAAATAATAAATTTGAAAAAGTCCATTTCTTCTAGTTTTTATTCCCCCTTTTCGCATGTACGAAAATGCCACAGTTATCATTTCTCATTTTAAATCATCCAAGAGTTTTTTATTGGTAATCATTAGTTTGGACCATTTAAATTTAATTTGTCTTTAGAATTTTCGAATTGAATTTATTGTAAATAGAAAATATATCAATAATATTAATTTCCTAAGATAATATTTTTAACTGAATTAATATATTTAGTTTAAAGAACGCCGCCGATTTATTTAACTATAATTTGATATTGCTTTTTAATATTATTTGATTATTTTGCTGTATAATTTAAAATATAAATTATAGTTTGATTACAGCATAAGAATTATATAACCATTTATAGCTAAAGCAAGGTTAAATTATTTTTATATAAGTGAAATTTTATTTACAAAATATTATTTTTCACATTTAACATATATTCCTTTTTTTTTTTTCAACAGGAGGCGAAAAATATTTCAGCTTTAATATTTTTTTTTTTAAATCTTTTTCTAACTTCAATCAATTATTTATAACACAAGTTTTAAAGCATTCTGTCTATATTCACAATACATAAACAATGTAATTGTTTGTTTTTCTCTCTCTCTCTCACATATTTTTATATTAATCCTTTATACATCCAAGGCATTAAATATAACGAAACTGTAATTTTCTATTGGCAGAGCCCATTTTTCCGCCAAATATAAATGTCGCCAAATAATAGCCAATTATAAAATCAAAATATGATACATAAACAAGTAATATAAAAAAAAAATTTAAAGTCAATTCCTACTTTTTTTCACTCTATTGCAGAAAGTCTTTTATAAATATTTTTCATTCATTTTTTTAGTTTATCTGCCGCCATCTATTGGTAGGTATGTGCAACTTAAATCTAAAAAAAACTAAAATTAAAATTTAATTACTGAATTAATATTTGAAAAAACTGCATTAACATCAAGTATCATCCACTACAAGTTCAAAAAAATGTATTTGAACTTGAGTGAATGAATAAAAAGTATTTTATGGAAGATTGGAAATTTGAGCAAGAGGCAGAGTGTGAGCTAATAGAAGGAATTGAAAATAAGTAGGAAGTATGATAAAAAGATTGTTTTAATATGTTGAAAATTATATTACAACTTAAATAAAATTTTAAAAAAAACATAACGAATAACAATAATGATATTAGATACGAATACGAATAACTAAAACAAATATGAAAAAATAATAAAATAAAATGAATATTACGTAAATGCTATAACAGAAAAATAAATCTGAAAAAGAAGGCATGATAATTTGTGCACTTTTCAATTTTAGGTTTCAATTTTGATTTGTAAAGCTTTGCAGTTTGAATTATAATCAACGACACATAAGCTGGATCTAACACGAATTTAAATGTTGCCAATACTGGCTGCGTGCCACTAATTACACCATTCCAAACTGCTTTTTAAGTGCTGAACTGCTTAATATAACATCTTGCTTTCCCAAAATTGTATAATGGGCAACATTCCCTCAAATTGTATAATGGCTAATATAATTATTAATCGCTAACAATAGAATATTCTTGCCAGGCATTTTTAAATTGACTTAATTTTACTAAAGCAATCAAAGCTTACATATTTAAAGAATCAAAAAAATATTATATTAGCTCTGCTCTTTTTTTTTAAGTGTGGCCATTAATGACACATTCAGTATTCTTCCCTATTATCTAGGTATAAATATTCTAAAATCACAAGACAAGGAAGAATATTGCCAATATATCTTTATTCTTGTAGATAGACCTAAATAATTATATATATATATTTTCATTTTTGTAATTGTATAATTTTAAATGTATTGAAACATTTGTTTAATCATTTGCTGTGAAAGTTGAATATCTCCCGCGTTTCGTAATGATGGCGAACATTTTGGCGATGATTTGGTGGCATTTAAATTTGAAGAGACATGGAATCGGTTAACGGAAAAGCCAAAAGAAAGACTAACGTTTCTAATATTAATGAAGTTGCTATATTAATAATAATTATTAATAATAACATATAATATCATTAATAATAATAATTAATACATATTTAAATATTATTAATTATTAATTAATGTTAATAATTATATTAATAATATTACGATATGATATATATTTTACAATAATTAAATAATCTATAAATATAAATGGCATATCTATCTCATATATACATATGAGATAGATGTAAGTTTCATATGTAATTTACATATGTAAATTATTTAATTATAATAAAGGAGACAGATTTACTTAAGTTTTTAAAAAATTATTTATGTCTATTTTTTAAAAAATTCCATTTCAATATTTGTGATGTAGTGTTGTCAGTTGAGCAGCAGGCTGGTAATTGGATTGGATTGGATTGAGACACAGGTTTAAGAACTCACAGCTTTATTTACACACATAAATAACATATTACACAGGTACAATTAAAATATACAATATTTAACATATTTAAAAACATATAAGCCAACTGTTATACAGTGTTGCGTTGAATATATTTCCTCTCGGGTTGTGAGTTACAAAAGTAAACATTTCTCAGCGGTAATACCGCTTGCCCTATACTTCCTCTTGGGTGAGAATCTCGAGGCCTACAGACCATTTCTCCTGAACCGGGGACGTTTTTCAGTGCGGTGAAGGAAGAACGGTTAAAGTGAAAGTATTTTTTCACTAGAATATTTACGAAAACTACACTTTTAATCATCTCGTCCAAAAACATACTTCTTATATTATCATTTACAATAATTGAGAATTAGGAAATTTATGCAATGAACTGTAAAACCTATAATATAAAATATAATCTAGAAATTATAATTTCGATAAAATTTTTCAAACGTAAATATATCAGAATTTAAAAGAATTGGTACTGAATATCAAAGCATTCTTATTTCTCATTCACAGTGTATGAATTTCTATTATTTCATATTTTTTATAAAAATGATTTATAAACCTATAAATTTCTTTTGAAAAAAAACTGGCATTAAATAATATATAGTTTCGATATAAGTTTAATATATCAAAATAAAAAACAAAAGATGATAAATACCAAAGCATTCTTATTTAAGAATTCTTATTACAAATGATTTACGAATTTCTAATTATTTCATATTTTTAATAATAATGAATTTATATTCTTATAATTTCTTTTATTAAAAGACTAGCATTAAATAAAATATATCAAAATAAAAAACAAAGGTGATAAATACCAAAGCATTCTTATTTACGAATTCCTATAACGAATAATTTATAAAATTTAGTTCATGTTTTCAATAATAACGAATTTATATTCTTATGAATTTCTTTTGTTAAAAGACCAGCACATTATATATTTCATTTAAAAATAATGTTTTCCGTTAGAAATGTCAGCATTTAAAAATAATAACCATTTCCATTTATCTTCTGTTTAACTGTATTATTCCAAACACAAAAATGATATCAATAATTTAACCATGGTTACTGAAAAATTCATAAACTCTTTCTAGACAATGCAATGGAGAGAAAATTTCCTTTACCAATATACCATTGAAAATTTATTAGCCAATACGTTTATTACTTTTGTAAAACTTTTCTCAAATGTCTTGTTAGTTAATACTAAGGCTGGTATGATTGCTTTAAATAATTCAGTAGTGCAAAGCTAATAACGCATTGATATATGCGCTGCTGAATAATTTAGCATAAATGCGAGACTTAAAAAAGTGGGTTGTTGCGATTTATCACCGGTAATAATGGTATTTCCAAATATGTAACCAAATAAATCATCGTAATTTTTTTTTATTTAGCTTAAAAGCATATTTGAAATATAATCATTTCTAATAAGTTTTAATACAGTTTAATTGTTCCACATCATACCTTAATTCTTTTATTTTTTATTGTTGTAAGATTTTAAAAATTGAAATTATAAGATTAAGGAGGAATGAAGATTCATTTGTAAAATAAGATATTAAATTCTACTAAAAAATTATCTAGGCAAAATAGAACATATAATTTTCATACCAGAAATAAACATCGTAATTAAAACGTTTTACATCACGCAATATATTAGTGTAGCGCGCATATTATAAAGGTACATATGCTAATAAACATCTTCTGCATACCACAAACAACACTATAACTGAAAGTATAACTAAACTAACGTCCCCTATGTGACAAAACGATAAATATATGGCATAAATAAGCATGAATAGTTAAGCCATTTTTGTATTGCCAAAACAACAAGATAGTTAAATACTTAATAAGACACGCAAAATATCTATCTATCTGTATATTATATATATGTTTGTACACTATATGGAAGAAAGTGACGTGACACGACACTATAAAGACATAAACCCATATTTATTAAAATTAATAGGATGTAGGGCCTCCTTTAGCTGCGATCACAGCTGCAACCCTTCTGGGCATGCTTTCCACTAAATTAGCCATAGTGGCAAGAGGAATTTCCTTCAAATGTTTAACAGGAAGTTCCATAGTTCAGGCTTGCTTTTGGGAGTGGGGTGCAGGCCCTCAACCGACGGTCCAATTCGTCCCAGACATGTTCAATTTGGGTTAAGATCAGGGCTCTGCGCCGGCCCTCCATGCGTTTAACGTTGTTGTTCACATACCAATCAAGAGTCCTCCTTGCAACATGACATGCTGCGTTGTCGTCTTGATACCATCAATCATCCATACCGTACGTTGCCCACAAGGTAGGAAGGACATGATTGTCAAGAATATCACAGTATCCATCGGCATTCAACGCACCATCAACCTTCACCAGTGGGTCAGCCCCATACCAGGAGAGACAGGCCCATACCATCAATCCTCCTCCACTAGTTGGGACGACACACTCGGGCAAAAGGCGTTCTCCTGGTAAACGCCATACCCAAACACGTCCATCGGAACGGAAAAGGGTAAATCGTGACTCGTCACTCCAAAGGACACGTTTCCAGTCATCCAGAGTCCAAGTACGGTGGTCTTTGACCCATCGAAGGCGCGCGCTTTCTTGTTGGTTTTCGTAATCAAAGGCTTATGGGCCGCCGAATGTTCAGTGTAACCTAACTTATGGGCCTCGATACGAAGATTCTTGGTCGAAACGGCCACACCTGTGGGCTTGTCTAAACTCATTAGCGATGTTATCCATGGATGTTTGACGGTTACTTCGAATCTCCCTGCCGAGCACCCGCCGGTCCCTGCTGGTGAGAACTGTAGGTCGTCCACTTCCGGGGTTTGTTCTGACAGTGTCCCTCAGTCTGTGCTACAGTTGATTTTGAGCAGTTACGGAGACGGGATATCTCCATAATTGACACCTTGGCAAGATGCAATCCAACCAACACACCTTTCTCGAACTCAGACAACTCTTCCCGTGGCGACATCTTGACAAAAAAAAAACCTCTAGTCGACTCCACAGAGTATTTATAGGATATGGCTGACACGTGATACCTATTATTGCGCATGTGTCAGCTGTATTGTTGACTTTTCTACTTTTCGAAGGGTGTCCCGTCACTTTCTTCCAGATAGTGTATGTATGGTGTTCCAATGAAATGAAATTTAAAAAACTGTAACACTTGTTAGCATTCTAATTTTTTTTTTTTATTATTTATTATTATTTATTAATTTTCTTATTATTCTTTAACCTTGAGTTCAGCTAAACAATTACGAATAAATTCCAATTACTTTGTTTTAAGTAAACAGAAAATATTTTCTATCTGGGGTGACATCTTCTAATCTGGCGCCATCTAGTGACTTGATTTTAAAGTTATCTTTCATTTAAAGTTAATTGTTAAATAATTATTTAAATTAAAGTTATTTCTTCAAATATTCAATATAGATATTCATCCTGTTTTTTTATTTATAGTTATAAAATTTTTTTTTCACAATTTGGCAAACCACTCAGTGTTTTGCTTTTGTGATTGAGATTTCTTTTTTGATTACGTCGCCCTTTTCAACCTTTTTTTTTTTTTTTCCTTGGTAAAGTTTACGAAAATCAATGTTGCAATCTCTAAGAAATTCTCATGAATTGTATTTTACAATGGTGTTTGTTAAAAATAAGAAATTAATATTAAAGGATACAAATAACAAAGTGAGTTTTAAATTTAAGATGATGTATAATATTCATGAATACTTTAATTCCATGAAAGAAAACTAAAACTCTTTGATTTTCTGTAACTAGGCAATACCGGTTCATATTTTGTTTGGAAAGCTATTCGATGGATTGTAGGTCAGCTAATTTGAAAAGAAGAATACATTTGAAAGGTTAGTACTGCAGGGTCAGCAAATTAGGTTAATCACTCTTCTAAGAAACTAGATATATCCTAATATTTCTTCTTCTTCAATAAATACATCATGGATTTATAGCTATGCGGGATCAGTGAGGTAGAATGTGTTTCTTTTAAATAGCGTGATTATGGTTTTGTTTGTGTCAGTGAATGTTAAGTTTCCTTTTCTTTTTTGGTTGATTCTATAAATGTATCTTACTTTATTGACCTAATGGATTTTTCAAGGAAACGTAGGGTTAGTGATTAAATCAGTTTTACACTAAATAAATTATCATTGCATTGTACTGTCTAGTAAAATACAGAAAATAAATAAGAGCTTAAATAAATACAGAATAAATAAATACAGAGAAAATAAATATCCGGCAACATCAGGTAAATAGCTAGTAAGTTTTATAAATAAGCATGTGCAACTTAATATTTTTGGAATAGCTGATCCAATTCGCTATTTGAAATTATTATATGTCATATGTCTGACAATGCCACAAATGTATAAGAAATACGTATACCCTATCGCATCATGCAACGTATAACATTTTCAATCGTCTTGTGGATTTCAGAACTAACTAGCTATGCTAGTTACCAAAAATTAAGGTAAAAAATATAGTATAAAAATATAATTAAGAAATTTCATTTCATTCAAATGTAATGAAACTAAGGAAAAACATTAATCGTAAAGTACTAAATAATTAAGCGTAAAAAATAATAGACTTATTTTCTTTCTTAATAATAAAAAAGGGAAATTTTTAACAAGAAAAAATATTTTAGTTCAATGTGTGATCAGCTTTAATATTGTGTGCGATCATTTCTAACAGCTATAAAAGCATGACAGTGCTATTTAATGCACAAAATAATATTTATTAACTTAGTTAGCAGTAAAGCTTATTTTAATGTCAAATCAATTGGATGAATCTTATGAATTGTAGTGGTGGTTTAAGTAAAACGATATAACTTCCTAAAACATATCAAACATGATTAATCGGCTTCAAGCCTGAAGAATATGCTGGCCATGCCATATACAGAATTGTCTCTACGAAGAATTGCAGTATCGCAGTTCTGTGCTCCATTAAAGTTGCCAGCAAATAGCTATTATTAGCTGCAAATATAACTGTAGATTTTCTTCGGTTGTACCTTATAGAATCTGATTTGATACTTATATATTCATAAGCCGACATTCATCCATCTAACTGTGGCAATTCAACCATCACCCAGGATTGACTGTGGCTATCTTCTATTCTTTTAATGACAGGCCATCTTAAACTGTTCAAAAATCCCCACTAGTGGATACCTCGAAATTTCACTATATAGCCTCTACTCAAAGAAACTGTAGGAGCTTTGGAAGATTGTTTTCTTTCACGTATGAGATGACTTTTGAACTACAACGTTTCACTTATTAACATATCATACTTGATACACCATTATTTTTAAGTACGCTGTATAATTTTTAAAAAATATAATTAGTTTTAACCATATAATTGCAATTTACCAACAATTTTTGGAAATCAGCGCAATTTTAAAACTATAGGCTGTCCCGTTATAAAGATTCATTAAAGAAGAACTGTCAAAAATCGATGATTAATGATGTTAATATTCAATTCATGAAAATAATTCACCTAATATCAATCATTTTTGCGAAAAGCATGATACGGTTATTGTGTGCTTGTGCACATGCTAAATGCGTATACTACACAAATTCTAAAATTAAAAACTGGATTGTGCATGAATTTTTATGTTCCAATGCATTGTAGATGATTCTAAATTTTTAAAATGCATTTGTTTTTCTGACCAAGTTGTATTTCATGTTTCCAGCAAAAATAATTGCCACAATGTTTGTATATTGGGCTCAGTAAATTCTTATCATGTGCCTGAATTAGTTTGTGACAATCTCAAAATGAATGTTTGGCTTTTTATGTTGCATAATTTTATTATTGGTTCTTTCTTGCGAAAAAGGCAACAACAACAAAATAGTATCTTATTATGCTAAGACAATTTGAATTTCCCTAACTTGATGATTTGGATCCATTGGTAGTTTAACAGGAATGGAGTTTAAATATCAAGGGCATACTATTAAACGTGATTTTCATAACAAGTGTATATGAGTGTGATTTCAATTGACGAGATGATCCAGTCATCATGGTCGCCTTGTTCACCAGTTCTGCCCTTCACTTTTTAACGTGGGATTTTAAAAAATAAACAACTATGACAAGTTAATTCTATAGATGATTTAAAAGTCTTTATAACAACCGCAATTTAGTCAATAACTCCTGTGATACTACTGATAACTTGATTTGAATTGATTGTCTCCTGGAAATTCTCTCGTTGGCCACCAAAGGATCATATGTATTAGTATGGTTAATTATTTGTTGTGTATTCTTTTCCTTTTACATGCGTATTTTTTTACTGCGTATTATTCTACTTTGTATAATTCGGTAAAAGCGAAAACGACTGTTAATGCACAAGATAATGCATTGCCAAAAAATAAAATATAGATAATGGATAACAGAAAAAAACTAAATAGAAATGAACCTTCTTGTTGATAAAATGCCCAATGTCCAAAATAATGATTCTTAGATGTTGAATGATAAAGTTAG
Source organism: Caerostris extrusa (assembly GCA_021605095.1). Lineage (NCBI taxonomy): Eukaryota > Metazoa > Arthropoda > Arachnida > Araneae > Araneidae > Caerostris > Caerostris extrusa. Next base: position 87,395 of record BPLR01015687.1, on the reverse strand, counting down.
AGAACCAGCATTTTCAAATTTGTTTTTATGCAAAATAATTCATCACTTTCAAGCCCGTTTCAATGTCAACATTAATTGGCGTTTTCCTTATAAAATGATTAATCTGTTTCTCAAGGCTAATTTTCAAATATTTGTATTCCACGCACATTTTAATATTCTAATCATAAAGTGATTAATCTATATATTTGATTATGTATTACATCAATTCAATAATAATAACTTATTTAATTATTAATTTGTTGTGAATTTTTAAAATGCTTCTGATCTAAGATTGATTTTGGTACAAAGATGTTCGTCCATTATTTTTCACTTATCAACTAGCCTAATAGCAAGCTATTTTAACATGAACAAGTAGTTTGATATGAAAAATTGAAAAACAATTGTACAATTCTTGATTTTCCAGAAGTAACGCCATCATTAGAATTATTAAGTAAAAACTATTGCCATTTTTCCCCGATGTACTCTCTAATAAATACAACTTGATCATATAAAATGATGATAAGTTACTAAATAAATTTAATGAAAATAATTTACTAAACTTATATTTCAGTGTAAAAAGACAGCAATAAAGTATTACAAGGAAATGCATTAAAATGCTCAAAGTTCATTGGATCAAAATAATTCAGTGAAGAAAGTTTTAAACCTAGAATTCTTACAAATAAAAAAAATAGTTTCAAGTTTGAATAAAAGGCCACCACTAAAGTATTAAGAATCTAGTATTAAAACAGGTATAAAGTCAATGGATAGTCATGCATAAAATTAATTTTTTTCTTAATTTTTTTTTTGTAACAATACATGATAATTATAAAAATATATTTAATTAACTAAGTATACAGGATAAATAACATAAACGTATTATTTAAGCTCATAATTTGTTAAATAATCCTATACATTTGTGACATAAAGACATTTGTGACACTTAGTTTTTAATGACTTTCTATGTCCCCAACCAATATCATAAATTAAAACAAAAAATTGATACAAAGGTAACTTTTATATTAATGCATTACTTAAGAAAATACGAAATGAGATAAGAATTGCATTTTAAAGAATCTGAGTATATTAGAAATCTGAAATGGAAAATGGAAAAAAATAATAAAATAATAATGGAAAAAATAGTAAAATAATAATTATATTTAGATGATGCACTTTAACAGATGATTAGGAAAATTATTTAGGAATGTTAGAAAATTATCTAGGAAAAAAAAAAAAATTATCTAGAAAATTTACATGAGAAATAACAAAATTAAAAAATGTTACATAACAAAAAAAGATAATGCTTTTGGTTGAAGTAAGTCAATAGAAGCATCGAGTTTAAAGTAATGTTTTTAAGATTATAATTGGAGCAACTTTACTATTTATGTAATCTTACCAAACTTTTCAAAAGTTAATGTACTTTTCTTTGATAAAATATGTTATAAACCAATAATTTATAATAAATGTGGTTGTTGCAACAATAAATAGTTAATCGTTAGTGAAATTGTATGCAATTTACTTAATGGGAAAATACTTTTAAATAGGCAATATAATTTACTTTTATACATCTTTTATAAATCGTTATCTTCCAATAGAAATAGTTATTAAATGAATTTAGTTAATATTTTAAAAATCTATTGTTAGTGCACTTTTACAACTAATGTAATGGTTTCATACTTTTCTCTGAATAATTAACTAAATGACATTACACGAATAATACATAAATCTACATAAATTTAAGTGATAATTAAGTTAAATGACTTAAAATATTCGACATGATTCTGTTTTTCAGAACGAAATGCTTAGATATTTTAACAAAAATTAAACAAAAATTCGAAAACTCCGCTAAGTTCAATAACTTGAACATATCTGAGGTCAAAGATCTCTTAAAAACTTCGTTTGTATGAAATAATATAAGTTAAAGATTTCCACTTCGCAACACTAAGATCTATTGAGATTACAAAACAGAGTATTTATTCATTTAAAGTCAGCAGGTAGGAACGAGTTCTTATTTTTTAACCTTCGCTAGAAAAGAACTGCTGCTGTGCTGAGAGTTGTGAAATGATATCTACAACAAACCAGTTTTTAAAGCGAGATGTAGTGCAGAAAAAGATTAAACTGCCAGCGATATAATGCCTTTTAAATTAAATGTATTGGTATTTCTACCAGAATCGTTTTAACAACACAAATAGTTGTGCAAAAGCTGACTATGTTAAATGATACTTAGCGTTCTTATAGATTTAGACAAATTACCATAATATTTTGCATATAATTTACAGATTATACGTTAAAAATATTTTAGAATTTAGTGATGCATATAATGTAATGAACTCTTTTATTGGAAACTTCAAAACAGTCCAATTATTTAAAATTACTGAGGAGGTACTTTGTGTAGTAGAATAATATATAATACTTAATAGACACAAATATAAGAAACAACACTTTTGGTCGATTGAAGATAGCAGAATTTTACTAAAGTGGGCATCATACATTGGTGTTTGTTATTGAATCAAAAAGTTGTAGACAGATTCATATTTATAAACTAAAAAGACTTTACAGAATGTGTCAAATAAATAATTAATTACGATCAAGATTCTTATCTTTCCAGCAATGAAGAGTACAGATCGTTAAAAAAAGTATGTTTTTTTTTTTTTTTTTCGCGTGTGTTTGTGTTTCTGTTTCCACGTTAGTTCTTATATGCATGTCTCCTTTCTGTTTCCTGCTATTTGAAGTTTATCATATAATTTTATTTTGAATTGTGGCAATAAATGCTGTCTTTAAAATTGAAAAATGTTTTATTAATTTTGTACTATGGTATAAATATAGAACTTGATATTGGTTTATAGTATATCAAAAGCAGATGTGAATCACCTGCTATCTATATGATAGCTTTTTTGAAGGAGAAAGTTACGTCGCTACAGTTTATTGGTAGAAATTCAATAATTACTTATTAACAGCATTATTAACATTGCTATGGGCAACTGAACTGCTTCCTAAACAAATATATACTCAAGAGCCAAAACATTATGACCACCTGTCAATAACGAATTGACCCACCTTTGGCACGCAACAAGATTCAACCCGAATCCTTCTACCACAAATCCTTGGTAGATGGCCGAAGACAGATTGTACCAGATGTTTAAGCAACGGTCACGCAAATCCGAGATATTGTGAATTGGTGGTCTTTGAAGTCTGAGCTGCCGTCCCAGGACATCCCAAATGTGTTCTATCGGATTGTGATCCGGTTAGTTAGGCGGCCAGCACATTAACTGGAATTCAGCATCATGTTCCTGGAACCACTCCAACACAATTTTAGCCTTGTGACAAGGGGCGTTGTCCTGTTGGGACATTCCATTTCTAGCTGGAAAAACAGAGGCCATGTAAGGGTGCAACTGGTCCGCAATGTTGTTCAGATACCCTGTAGCATTCATGGTCTGCTCTACCACAACCACGGGTCCCAGAGACGCCCAAGAGAACGTCCCCCAAAGCATAATACCGCCACCACCGGCCTGTGTATGACTTACTGTACATTGAGGGAGCAACTGTTCGCCTGGAAGACGGCGTATCCTGACACGGCCATCGGCGTGATGAATGACAAACCGTGATTCATCTGACCAGGCAACTCTCTCCAACTGATCCATGGACCAGTCACGATGTTCCCGTGCCCAGCACAGGCGCAGTTGGCGATGACACTTGGTCAGTAAAGGCACACGAGTGGGACGTTTGCTGCATAGCCCCATATCCAACAGTGTCCGCTGAACAGTGTGCTCCGATACTATTCTACGTGGCCCTGCATTGTATTGGGCTGTCAGCTGAGCCCCCTGTCTGGCTCCGGTTTTGCTTCACCATGCGAGACAATCTCCGACGGCCTTTTTCTTTGATAGCGTGTGGACGTCTACTGCTGGTTTCACCGTCATTCATCCACTTTGCATAAGTACTAATAACTGTAGATCGCGAACAACCCACGAGTCGTGCAGTTTCGGAAATACTTGTTCCGAGCCTTCGAGCCATTACAATCTGCCCTCTATCAAAATCGCTTAGATCCGCAGCCTTTCCCATCCCACACAGAAGTAAGTGAAAGAATGGTTCTTCAGACTCTCCAGCAGCAGTTAAATACCACTTCCACCTGATCACGTGCCTTCCACGTCATCCAGGCGAGTTCATTGCAAAATGTAGGGGTGGTCATAATGTTTTGTTTTTGAGTGTATATTTCGTTGAGAAACGGCGTGTCGCTGAAATTTTTTTTTTTTTTTTTTTTTTTTAACTTTTTTTTTTCCTTATCCCACTTGATAGGCAGCAACGCCCAGAATCGTGTGGTCTTACGAAATGCGGAAAAGGTGGGCAGCTTCTGTTGTGACGTAGCACCCGTAGGTATAAGTCTGTGTCGCCGAAGGAGGACAGTGCCTCCTGGGAGAACTTTTAAGGGCAATTGCCTCCCATTTGCGTATCGTATGGTAGAAAACCCGGAAAGCTCCCACCAGGTGTTCGACGAAAGAAACTGAAGATTACAAACACCATTCGAGTCTCCTGATGTTTTGTAACAGTGTCTATAACAATACCACCAGCGGAATGGACATCCTCCCTAATATTTACCAGCGGCGCACGTTGACACTGAGCCCCGAGTAGGGCACTACAAAACCTAAATTTAATAACTTAATAAAACCAAATATTTTAAAGCACAATTTTTTGGTTGATTAACTAAGCAAGAAATTGGTGTAGTACAATTTTTTAAAGTGAGAGGCAAAGCAGGGTGTTTCATAAATTTGTAAATGTAAAAACTGTAAAAATTGAAATAATTAGATACGATTTGCGATGAAATAAAAAAAAAAAGTACAAAAATTGGTAATATGGTTATTGTGAAGCGTATGGAAGTCGTGATTTAACTGTTTATTTCTTACATTTCCTATTATTTTCACAGAAGTAAGACTTAAATAAAAGAAGTAAGACACAAACTTTTGTCACCATAATTTGACATTAAAGTAATTAATGTCTTACCAATAAAACAATTATTGGTTAAGCTATTTTTCCGCAGTCAAGAAAAAAGCAAAGACTGAATCAAAAATTAAAAAAAATGAATTAAATCACATGATGTATTGAATACATAAACAAAATAAGCAAGAGTAAGTCTTACATTCTCCCAAATGATGATTTCTGCAAATAAAAATCCTATCTCGATAATACATTTAATTATAATTAATGCATCTTTATATCGCGTAATTTAATTTAATATATATACGTCTGCATTCTCAGACTTACAGCTATTAGTAAAATATTCAATAAATTGAAAAGAAAAAAGATGCATATGTTTAAGTAACACAAATTCCAAACAATAATTAACCTTTTTCCTTTTTAAATTTAAAATAGTTATTATCAGTTAATATACTTTTAATGGAATTAAATTTGCATATAATTTCAATTAAAAAATAAATTTGTATTTGCAGTAACAAAGTCTCAAGGAAGGCCTTGAAGATTTTGTATGACATAATATTAAAAAAGCTTACAAATTATTAAATTTTGTTTTCTATTGATATATCTGCGATCAATCAATTCCTCAACAAAAATAATTTTTCTGTTTAAATAATGCATGCACATGTTATGTACATTTAGTACTATTTTGATTTAATAATACAATCGTAATATTAAAATAGAATAATATAGGAATACAATTACATAATATATATGTTACTTGGAAATTATTGTTAAATTGGAGAATATTATCCATGCTAATATGGAATAAAATATTTTATACTTAATAATTATTTAATTTTAAAAATTAAATAATTGAATAATATTAAACACATGATTGAACTTTTATACAATATTTAATTGCAGTTAATTTCGATTTGTTACTAGTTCAGGCAGTGACCAAGGCATAGCTTTTATCATATGCCGATTTTACTCTAAAAATATAACTTGATGAAACATTAAAACAAAGGAACATGATTCAGCTTTATTTCATTGAAAAATAAACTTTTAAATGTCAGAAAAAATATTTCAGTTCATTTTTTATATTTTATTGTAAAAATAAAATTCCTTTAATTTATCACTATGATATCCTCTCCGTAATTTTATCACTATGATATTTATTGCCGGAAACTTGTTACATTTTAAAATTGTGTTTAACAAAGTAGATAAGATTTTTGTTAAGTTATCCATTAAAAAGTACAAGTCTTCTAAGAACAACGCATATTAATAACAAATATTTTTAGGCAGAAATACAACAATACACACACACACACACATATATATATATATATATATATATATATATATAAAACTTTTGATTCGCTACTGTTGTGCTTGGTTACTATACAAAAACGTAACCAAGTATTAAATAACTTATTAATTTATTATTATACATAAATTACAGGAGTATATACGTGTTAGATATACTTAGTGGCTTTTTTTCCCCTTTCTTTGTGCCGAATGCACTTTTACAAGTCTGTGCATCTCTGCACTAGGGTATTAGACCACGATCTTCCCAGAAACCCATGTAAAGTTCATTAGAACAGGGTGCATCTCTAAACGCTTCCCCAGACATAAGTTTTCCACGGTCACGCAGACTGCTGATTAGGGAATCCTCAAAGAAGACCAATTCAGTCAAGATGGACCCCGAAGCAGCATTCTGAATTGGTAACGTCTTGGAGAGAGATAAGTGAATTACGACTTTCTGGCTCATTATAAGATAAACAAGATAAACATAAAGACGTGTCCTCTGATTTAATTAGATCAATAAGAAAAAGAATATTAGTAGAAAGGGCTAGCGTACCAGAGTTTAACGTTTGATTCGATCAATTAAATAAAAAAATATGCAATGAGCTATGAGATGTAATATTTAGTGTTAATATTGCCCAAAACGGTCCATTAGTTGCCTAATGGTAGCATATGCAGTTAGCATACAGCAGGGCTTAGGTCCGAATCCATTGGCTGTAGCCAATGTAGTGACTGCTTAAAGATACAATGAGACTTGATAGCGTATGTAAAACAATAAACAATAAACAATCAGGCTAATTGTTGAGAGTTTCCAGTGTCTACTTTGTGAAACGTAAATGCTTGACAGGTACCCTCAAAATCCATAAAAGAAGGCAATGTCCTACTGTCCTCACCCGTCGGTGGGCTGATCCTGGTATACACAAGAGCGAGGTATAGATAAGTGTATACATACACGAGGCTTACCTCTATGTACAACTATAATAATTATAATAATATACAAAATATTTACATTAGTAGAATGTTTTTGTATACTGGAATCAACATAATGATTGAAAATATTACATATTACGGTACGACAATATGTGTATTTTTAATATAATGTTAGCGTAACGTAACTTAGAAAGATTTTGAGTTAACTTGTTGGTTTATTATGCAAAAATCTTTTAATATCTATAAATTTTTAATAGAAAATATAAATAATAGTTTTACTGAAGACAGACAATAAATATTGTTTAATGACAATATTAAATAAATTATATTAATAATTTAAAAATTTAGATAATTAATTATAATAAATTAATAACTATAATGATTTTAAAAATAAAAATCTATATTTTGAGTACTAAATATTATACTATTTGTTTACAACTACTATTTGTTTTTAGAATAACTTTTTATTTTAAGCCATTTATGTACATTTTGTCCTTTATGGGTTACGTAAATAAAGGTGAAAAAAAAAAGATTATATGTAAGGAGGGATTATTCCATGGAAGAGTAAGTTAATATTTAACTAACTGAATTTAATAAATCTTTAACTGTATCCGTTTATATGCTACATGCGTTCTAGTCTGAAATATAAAAAAATATCAAATAAAAAATAGATTTTCTAACAAATTTTAAATCTAGTAAAAGTTAGAACGAAAAATATATGTGAATAAAAAGTAAATTTAGTTACGCTTAATTAAAATACAGAAATTGTCTTTGCTCTTTTTTAAATTTAAAATTTAATTTTTAAAATTTAATAAACAAAATTTTTTTGTTAAGATTAAAATTTTTACTAGATTTATCTTAGATTATATTTTTATTATCTTACTACTTCTACGAAATAGAATAAAAAAAGTTTACTACAGAGAGGTGATGGCCGCAGGCCGCACGAAGAAAACAACTCGAAAATTAACTAACATATATATATATTTATTTCACTTCTTTGTGTACATGAAATAAAATAAAAAATAAAAATATTATATTTGTATACATAAAAATTACACAAAGTATATTTTTCCTTTATTATTAATTATTCCCTTTTTTGTTATTTATTTATCTATATTAATTAACATAACAAATTTTGAAAGCTGTTTTTTTGTTCTCAATTATCTAGAAATTTACCTTCATTATGAAAAATGAAACTGCAGAATAATTACACAAAATTGCTGAAATATATAAAAAAAATAATTTAATAAGCATATATGCTATAATTCAGGATTGTAAAAGTAAATGTTGTTAATACTGCTTCACAAAGCGAGGAGACTCGATGGCGTTTGTGATGTTCAGCGTTAGTCAGTCTACCTGGTGGGAGTTTTCCGAATGTTCTTCCATACGATACGCAAATGCAGGATAGTAAAAATCCTCCAGGGTCCTTAAAGTCCTCCTGGAAGGCACTGCCCACCTTCTTCAGCGACTCTGAACCAAGTCAGACTTCTACCAACAGGTGTTCCATCGCAACAGAAGCTGTCCCCATAGTGTCCATTCATAAGTAGGTTCATGGGATGTTCACAGCAGCAACAACATTGTAGTTTTGGTAGTATCTAACACAGATGACGAAATGCAATTCGAGAGATAACTTTTCAGGGATGTCATGAAATTACACACTAGAAAAAAAGCATACATGCAAGAAAAAAAAAAAATAAACAAGGATATCTTTTAGAAACACAATCTGTCTGTTTGCATAACTAAGACATAATAGCTATCGCCACACATAGATTTTCATGTGATTCACAGTTACTTCCATTAAGAAATACCCAGTAAAAATAGGAAAAAAAAGCGAAAAATTAAAAGTGAGTTTATTCAAGATCCTATAAATACACATCACATATTTTTTCCTATAATAGTTATGACCTTCAATACTCCTGGACACTAAATTCCAAACTTCAAAATCTATATAAGTTCATATTTTATTGAACACAAGGAATTATTTCATCGCAAAAAAAAAAAAAAATTTTTTTTTTCCTTGAAGAACTTTTAACTCTTTTCAAAAGGAGATACACGAAATTTCGTACTTAAAGCGATATAAAAGTCAGGCCTTTTAAAGTTTTCAGAAAAATAACTTGGCGCTCGTCTCCAAAAATATGAGTAAATAAAGGCAAATGGAACCTAACAGCTCTGAAATTTGTACACTTTCGCCTTTTAATGCCCGTTCCAAGCACTCGCGTTAGTCGGGTAAATACGTAATCCCGTGTTTGGGACGTTAAAAGCTTTTAAGTTTGTCGATTTTTCTTTTTTTTCTTCTTTAAATTCTTCAAAACATTGGCACGCAAGTTCAGGGAAGGGAATTTTGTAAAAAGCGGGGAAAGTTTTCCTATTCTAAAAGCTTTATCATTTGTTATAACGCTAATGGAAAATTACATATTTCGAGGTTAAACTGTGTTTGGATGATTAAAACTCTTTAATTTTTTTTTTTGGCTTATCAATGAGCGTTAGAGTGATACAAAGAACTGTGGTTATGAAAAGTGCTATTTGGATTTTGACTGGGAAATTGAATTTTGTAACTGAAAATTTCATGTTTTTTTTTTTTTTGTTTCTGTTTTTTTTTTTTCTGTTATGAAATATCAATAAAATAGATTTTCAAACGAAGAAAACTTAAGTTCGGATTGAATATCTTGAATATCTTCGGATTGAATATCTGCTTAAAGTTCGGTTGAATATCTAAATACAATTGAGTTATTATACAAAAAAAAAAATCGATTGTGTTATTTTAGTTTTCAATGCTTTTACAAGTATTGATATTTCAGTATTGTTTCAACTTTGGATATGTGCACTTATATATATATTTATTCATAGATGCATATATGTATTATCATTCTTCAATGACGCAAAGCCCCCATGGTGGGCCAAGGCTTTCTGACTACTGGCAGATTTCAAGACAGGAAATTATTTCTTTTACAGGGCATAGGTGTAAGCCTTATGCCCAACAGTCATATTAGAAAGTGACCTACGGTTTAAAGTGTAATCCGAACCATTACAAACATCAATGACATTACCGGGACTCGAGCACCAGTCACTCGGTCATCAGGTCCTCTCTCTCTCTCTCTATATATATATATATTTATGTATTTATATATTCCTATATTTATTATATATATATATATATATATATATATATATATATATATATATATATATATATATATATATCGATATATGATAGGACACAACGAAATTGTAGTTCTGGTTGTACCTCACGCTTAATGACGATGTTATTCGAGAAATAACTTTTCTGGGATGTCATGAAACTACAAAAAAAAAACTTGCAAGAAAAAAAAAAAACGTAAGAAAATGGACAAGGGGGCCTTTTAGACATACAATCAGTTTACATAACAAAGACGTAATAATCTATCCCCACAAGTCGATTTTCATGTGATTCATAGTTACTTCCATTAAGTAGTACAAATAGAAAAAAAGTTGAAAATTAAAAGTGATTTTATTCAAGATCCAATAAATACACATCACATATTTGTTCCGTATAACAATTATGACCTTCAATACTCATGACGCTAAATTCCAAACATCAAAATCTATATAAGTTCATATTTTTATTGCAGACAAGGAATTATTTCATCGCAAAAAAAAAAAAAAAGTTTTGCCTTGAAGAACTTTTAACTCTTTTCAAAAAAGGAGATACACGAAATATCGTACTTAAAAAGCGATATAAAAATCAGGTCTTTTAAAATTTTCAGAAAAATAACTTGACGCTCGTCTCCGAAAAATATCAGTAAATAAAGGCAAATGGAACCTAACAGCTCTGAAATTTGTACACTTTCGCCTTTTAATGCCCGTTCCAAGAACTCGCGTTAGTCGGGTAAATACGTAATCCCGTGTTTGGGACGTTAAAAGCTTTTAAGTTTGTCGATTTTTCTTTCTTCTTCTTCTTTAAATTCTTCAAAACATCGACACGCACGTTCAGGGAAAGGGAATTTCGTAAAGGACGGAAAGTTTTCCTATTCTAAAAGCTCTATCATTCGTTATAACGCTAATGGAAAATTACATATTTCGAGGTTAAAGTGTGTTTGGGTGATAAAACTCTTTTAATTTTTAATTTTTTTAGTTTGGCTTATAAATGATACAAAGAACTGTGGTTATGAAAATTGCTGTTTGCATTTTCGACTGGGAAATTGAATTTTGTAACTGGAAATTTCATTTTTTTTTTTTTTTTTTTTTTACTGTTTATGATTCTAAGAAATATTGATAAAATATATTTTTCAAACGAAGTAAACTTAGTTGAAAAATTCGAAAAGCTGGAATGCATATATATATATATATATATATTGATAACTGTAACCTTATAGAACTTATGGTCTGTAACATCTTATAGTACTATTTAAACCCCAATGAATCGATTTATAAAAGAAAAATATAGACTTATTGTTGTAAAATGCAGCATCTGTCTATCAATCCATCTGCAATGCTGTGTTATGAGGTCCTTTAAAACGGCAACATGCCGAAATTTTCACACTAAAACAAAAGTTCAATTATTTGAAGCAAAGATTGATTATGACTCGAAGTATTCAGTGGAACTGATAAAGAATTAATTCAATACATTTCTTCTTTTTTATTGCAAAACACAAATTACAAATGTTCAAAAAAAAAATGTAATTGGCAATAAATATTTATGTGTTAAAATGTTAGTTATTTACTTAAATTGCACCATATTATTTGTTCCTACTTTTTACAGCTCAAATCTAAAATGTAGACTGTTTTTTTAAATCTATTCTCCATAGTGTAATTAATAAGTATGTATATAAAATGAAATTGTGGTTACTCCATTATATTCATAATAATTGAGCTCTAAACATCTACTTTAATCAAGGCTACGCTGTATAAGCAGGATGATATTTGTTTCTATTCAAATCAGGTAAAGCTTAAGCAATAAAATCTATCTCAAAATAAATTACTTTTCTAATTTCACAGATTTTTATGCATTGTGCTTCCTTTATCTTCGATTTGCTTAAATTAAAACGTTTTATTGCATGCACCACCCTCTACGAAATGAGTGTTTACATACATTTTTCAATTACCACCCTCCGGCGATTCTGTCTCTGTCTCTCGACAGCAACAGCCGAGAATAATCACCAGACACCATGCAGATGGCTGAATCTTTCTCCCCATGCGAGCACAAAACCCCTATTTGAATTGCAACTGGATAAACAAAACTAATTAATTGAAAACACAACTTTCATTGCCTTCTTTATTTGGGCGGAATGAATTAGAAAAAGGAAAGGGGGTAACGGTCAACGGTATGCTTAGAAATTGATTAATTAAGCGATTTTTAAAAACCTATTTTCCTTCTTTTTATTTTATGGGTATCGTTAATTCGGTAGAATTGTTTCTGTGTCGCAGTTGATTGGAAATCTTTTAAGGCCCTAAAGGGGGATTTGTGTTGGTAAATACAGCAATACTGCAGATACTTATAAAGCCGTATCTAACTGTGTTAATACAATAAACTCCCAATTTATCGCACTTCTTTATAAAGCGCTTCGGATATATTTTTAAGAAAAAAATCCACTCAATGTTTTGGAAGTCACCTGTTTATGTTATGTTTTTCCATTGTCTCCCTGCTTCACGATAGAGAAGGAGCTACTGAAATTATAGATGCTAAATATTACCATATGAAATTTCTATCTGAAGAGTGATCTTTGATTTAACAAACAAATTTGGATAAATAAATAGTGTAATGGACAGGTATGGGTCCCATGTTAGGCTCCACATTGTAATGTGCAAGTTGGCCACCCAGGTTGTAACTACGTGTGGTTGGGTTGAGATATTTGAGACACAGGTTGGAGAACTCACAACTTTATTTATACAGGCACAAATACCACACATATACAATTCAAGACATGTAATATTTAACACATTTAAAGCCAGATAATTATCGATTCGTATAAGGACTTCACTTCTAAGCCAAATAATCGAAACTCGGCTTACGCGCAGTGAGCGTGAAATGTACTTCCTCTCTGGGTGAGAGTCCATAGGCCAACTGACCATTTCTCCTGAACGCCACGGAATGTGTTCTTGCCATTGGGTAGGAGGAAACATTTTTACAATAGTAACTTATATTTAGCAGTTACATAACAAACCAAATTATATACACTGCTGATATTCTTCTCTGGCCTTTGGTACTGCAGGCTTCAGGTTCGAATCCTGGCGATGGAATGAACTTTTGTTAGTGGTTCGGAATCCACGTTAAACTGTAGATCCCAATATAATTAGCCCAAAGTGTGCACAAAATGACCGTACAGCGATAAACCAAACTTATGCTTACTGTTTAAACCGTAATAAATCGATTTATAAAGAAAAAAAAATTATAGAATTATTACTACACAATGCAGCATGTTGCTATCAATCCATCTGAAATGTAGTTTTATGCTGTCCTTTAAAATGTCAACTTATCGGAAATTTTACACCGAAACGGGAAACTCAACTATTTGAAGCAAACATAATTTGTGACTCGAAGCAGATAGTGAAACTGATAAAGATTTTCATAATCCAAATTCACACATTTCGTTTTTGTTGCAAAACACGAATCATAAATATTCAAAAAACAAAATGTAACAGACCATAAATATTTAAGCATTAAAATGTTAGTTAATTACATAAATTGTATTAGTACCTACTTTTTACAGCTCAAATCTAAAGTGTAGACTATATTTTTTAAAATCAATTCCCCATATTGTGATTAATAAGTATGTATATAAAATGGAAATTGTGTTTGCTCCAGTATATTCATAATAATTGAGCTCTAAACATCTACTTTAATCAAGGCTACGCTGTATAAGCAGGATAATATTTGTTTCTATTCAAATCGGGCAAAGCTTAAGCAATAAAATCTATCTCAAAATAAATTACTTTTCTAATTTCACAGATTTTATGCATTGTGCTTCCTTTATCTTCGATTCGCTTAAATTAAAACGTTTTGTTGCAGGCACCCACCCTTTTACGAAATGAGTGTTTACATACATTTTTCAATTACCACCCACCGGCGATTCTGTCTCTGTCTCTCGACAGCAACAGCGATTTGAAACAGCCGAGAATAATCACCAGACACCATGCAGATGGCTGAATCTTCTCCCCATGCAGTACAAAACCCTTATTTGAATTGAAACTGGATAAACAAAACTAATTAATTGAAAACACAACTGTCATTGCCTTCTTTATTTGGGCAGAATGAATTAGAAAAAGGGTAAAGGGAGTAACTGTCAATGGTATGCTTTGAAATTGTTTAATTAAGCGATTTTTAAAAACCTATTTTCCTACTTTTAATTTATGGGTATCGTTAATTCGGTAGAATTGTTTCTGTGTCGCAGTTGATTAGAATTCTTTTAGAACCCCAACGGCGGATTTGTTTTTGTAAATACTGCAGTACTGCAGAGATTTATAAAGCCGCATCTAACTGTATGAATACAATAAATTCCCTATTTATCGCACTTCTTTATAAAGCGCTTTGGATATATTTATTAGAAAACAAATTCACGCAATGTTTTGAAATTCAACTATTTATGTTACTTTTTTACTTTTTACTTTTTTATTTTACTTTCTTTAACATGTTAAAGACAATGGTTTTTGCTACTGTTAATTATATAGATGCTAAATATTACCATACAAAATATCCATCTGAAAAATGATCTTTGATTTAACAGGCAAAATTTCGGATAAATAAATAGTGTAATGTGAAGGTATGGGCTCCATGTTAGTTACCACATTGTAGTGTGCAGGTGGGGACAGATTGTAACTGGGTGGGTTGGGTTCAGATACTTGAGGACAGGTTGGAGAACTCACACAGCTTTGTTTACCCACGCACAAACACTACACACATACAATTAGAGACATGCAATATTTAAAGATATATATAATTATAGATCCATGTAATGTCTCCACTTCGAAGTGAAAACCCTGAAACTGGTCAGTGGGTAGGAAGAAGCATGGTTACAATAGTAACTTATATTTAGCAATCTAACAAGCTAAACTATATACATGACTGATATTCTATTATCTATCTACATTAGTAAATATGAAAAATCGATACTTGTTTGTCATACAACTGATTTCAAGAAATCATGTGTATTCATTATTGTTATAATAAAAACTTCACTGATATGCTGAAGAAATAGAACATAAAATAATTAACTGCTTTCTACTTGAAAAAGATTGTTTTAAGTGCTTATATATTTTAGTGTTATTAATCTGCAAAAAACTGAAAATTTCTAAAAAATATACAAATTATTAATTTAGGCGGGGGAAAATTTGTGAACCATAAGTGACAAATTAAAATAGATTTTCTCTCGTCGACATCTCAATCTACGAAAATACTCAGCTCTTCAATTAACAGTTTTAAACTTAAATGCTGGAAGAATGGTGAAGAGTAAAGATATTCGATTTTGTGAGGGACAGAATTTCATTTTGTTCCGAGATTAAACGAATAAGACATCAATTTAATCTTGTGTCTTTCAAGAGGAGAAAGTTTGCAGATTAAGGAAAATATGCGGAAAAGAATTGCTCGTAAGACCATTTTCGACAAATGATGCAAATTACTTTATGTCACAGAAGCCGTTAAGCTTCTAATGGCAAAAGGATGTATTACTAATAAATCAATCTGAATTTTAAAATGTAGGGTGCGGGTTGGTCAGCAGATTGTAACTGGGTGGGGTTGGGTTGAGATACTTGAGGCATTGGTTTGAGAATTCACAGCTTTTATTTACACACGTCCCAACACCATGGCGGTTACACAGCCAATTGCAGACATACAATATTTAGCACATTTAAAGACATATAATCATTGATTCATGGATGGACAGTGTATAAATATATTTCCTCTCGGATGAGAGTCTGTAGACCAACTAATGTGACGGGATTTTCAAAATATATTTCTGTTGGAATGAGAAACTGTAAACCATACATTTCTTAATGGGGTGCCGGTTGCGATGTACTTCCTCTTGGGTGAGAGTCTCGAAGCCGAGACCATTTCTCCTGAACTCCAAAGGAAGGATGGGGGGAGAACTCTTGTAAACACGTAGGAGGAATCAGGGTTAAAAAATAGAAAATCATTGTCTTGTTTAAAATATGTTGTGAGGCAGGAAGGAATAAGGAGAAGTCCATGTACCAAACATGAATTTTCCTTTAAATTCTATCTATATTTTTATGCATTTTAAAATACAAAACCAATACTCTTATGTTGAAAAAGCAGAATAAAAAAGATATTTGTTCGCCTCCTTAATAATAGTAATATATCCCTTTTTTTCTTGTCCATGTATACAATTAAATCTTAAAAGATTTGTTAACCATGATATGCGGCATATTAGATAAATAAATTTCCCTTCATTATCCCATAATAACTATCTGACTACTCGAAAATGGTCATACACAGCATTTTTTCTTATTTATGGACGCAATCAATGTGTAGAATCTATCAATGTGTAATAATCCCATCAAGAAAATGTGTTGAAACATGACACGAAATAAATTAGAGAATACGATTTGTCTCTTCCTCACCATCAACACTCTGCAGGTACTTCAACAAATGTTTCCCAAATAAGATCGTCACAATCGCTGGGAAAGAAAAGAAGAATGAAGATGTTCCATTTTGTGTTCCATTAAAGTTTCGGAAGAATGGCGGACGTGAGAATCGAATAATAAGGAATTTCGTTTCATTCGGAAGATTAAACGAAATAACTTCCATTTTCCCTCTCTTGCGTCTTTCAAGAAGAGAATGTGTCCCTATTAATGAAGATGCGGAAAAGAGTTGATGGGAAGGGTCGTTTTCGGCAGATAAGGAATTTCGGATGCAAATTATTTCGTTTCAGAAAAGAATTGCGCTTGAGATTACGAAGGGGTGTTATTTAGAAAGATGCATACAAGTTTTGGTGATTTGAGCATCATTGTCTTATTTCTAAAGAGGTGCTGGCAGTCAGGGAAGATAAAGGGGGAAAGACAGTTGGCCAAATCTGGATTTTCATTCAAATAAATTCAAATTACGCATCTTACATGCTCTAAATAGTTTAATCTGAAGACTGCAGATTACTTAAGTAATTTTTTTGGGGATCTTTTCATATTTAAATACTTTCGGAAATAAGGGTAATCACTTTGTTTCTTTTAGACTGAATTTATAGGAATTTAGTATAAAGAACGTAAAAATAAATAAGTCTTCGATTTTATTTCATGATAAAATATAATTATTCTCAATTTTATTACAAAATTCAATGATTTTAGATGAAATTTTAGTTTTCGAAAGATGTTTGAAAAGTTTAAAAATTCCTGTAGCTATCTAAACCAAAAAAAAATGTCTAAGCTATCTAGGTGTTATTTACAAAGATGTATACAGTTTTTTAAAAATGTCTGTAGCTATCTAGGCAAAAAAAATATGTATAAGCTATCTAGGTGTTATTTAGAAATGTGTATACAGTTTTTAAAAATATCTCTACCTATCTAAGCCAAAAAAATTGCCTAAGCTATCCAGGTGTTATTTAAAAACATGTATAAAGTTTTTAAAAATATCTGACTACTAATTACTATCTGACTACTTATAGTTATACACAGCATTTTTTCTTATTTATGTAAGCAATCAATGTGTAAAACAATCAATATGTAATAATCCCAACAAGGAAATTTGTTGAAACATGATACGAAATAAATTTGAGAATACGATTTGTCTCTCCCTCACCATCAACAATCTGCGGGTACTTCAGCAAATGTTTCCCAAATAAGATCGTCATTCGTTGTTAAAGAAAAAGAAGATTGGAGATGTTCCATTTTGTGTTCCACTAAAATTTCGGAAGAATGGCGGACGTTGGAATCGAATAATAAGAATTTCGTTTCATTCGAAGATTAAACGAAATAACTTCCATTCTCCCCTCTCTTGCGTCTTTCAAGAAGAAATGTGTCCCTATTAATGAGAAGATGCGAAAAAAGAGTTGATGGGAAGGGTCGTTTTCGGCAGATAAGGAATTTCGGATGCAAATTATTTCGTTTCAGAAAAGGAATTGCGCTTGTGATTGCGAAGAGAGGTGTTATTTAGAAAGATGCATACAAGTTTTGGTGATTTGAGCATCATTGTCTTATTTCTAAAGAGGTGCTGGCAGTCAGGAGAGATAAAGGAAACACAGTTTGCCAAATCTGGATTTTCTTTGAAATAAATTCGAATTCTCCATCTGACATACTCTAAATAGTTTAAATTGAAGACTGCAGATTGATAGTGATTTTTTTTGGAGATCTTCCAATATTTAAATACCTTCAGAAATAAGGTTAAACAATTTGTTTTTTAGACTGAATTTGTAGAAATTTAGTATAAGGAACTAGAAGGAAAATTAATTTCAAATTAATTTCAAGATAAAATATAGTTTTAAAATGCAGTGTGTGCGTTGGCCGACCAGATTGTAACTGGGTGTGGTTTGGGTGTAGATACTTGAGGTACAGGTTTGAAAACTGGCAGCGTTATTTATACAAGCACAAACACTACACACAAACACTTGAGACATACAATATTTAGCACATTTTTAAGACAGATAATTACAGATTCATAGAAATACTCCAATTCAAATTCAAAAACCCGAAACTCGGCTACGCTCACGGTGCGCGAAATATGCTTCCTCTCCGGAGAAGAGACTGTAGACAATTATTACGCAGAGTTGTTCTAAATATGTTTCTCTTGAAATTAGAGACCATAAACAAAACGTTTCTTAGTGGTAGCACAGCTTGAGCTCTACTTCTTCTCGGGTGAGAGTCTTGAAGCCCACTGACCATTTCTCCTGAACGTCAAAGGGGCACTCTAGCCATTTGTGTAGGAGTAAGTCTGATTACGAAAATACAAAATCTTGCCTTGTTTAAAAAACATGCTGTCAGGCAGGTTGAGTTAAGGAGAAGTCCATGAACAAAACATGAATTTTCTTTAAATTGTATCTGTATTTTGTACATATTTTTTTAAATACAAAGCCAATACTCTTATGTTGAAAAAAAGCAGAATAAAAAATAAATATTTGTTCGCCTTCTTGATAATGGTAATGTATCCCTATATTTTCGTATCCTGGTATACGATTAATCTGTAGATAACTGAAAGTTTATAATTCCAACGAAAAAGATTTGTTAACCATGATATGCGGCATATTAGATGAATATATTTCCCTTCATTATCATCATAAATAACTACCTGACTACTTATGATTATACATAGCATTTTTTTCTTATTTATGCATGCAATTAGTGTGTAGAATCATTCTTTAAACTGAATTTCTTTCTTTAAACTGAATTTATATGAATTTAGTATAAAAACTTGAAGAAAAATCAAACTTCAATAATATTACAAGATAGAATATAAATTCTTCTCAATTTTTATTCAAAATTCAAAGGATTGAGAGTTGAAATTTGAGTTTTCGAAAGATGTTTGAAAAGTTTAAAAATGTCTGTAGCTATCTGGGTGTTATTTAGAAAGATGTATACAGTTTTGGTGATTTGTGCAACATTGTCTTATTTCTAAAGAGATGTTGGTAGTCAACAGAAGATAAAGGAAAGACAGCTTGTCAAATCTGGATTTTCTTTGAAATAAATTCTGTAATTCAACTCTTACATGCTTTAAATAGTTTAAACTGAAGATTGCAGATTGCTTAGTAATTTTTTGAGATCTCCTCATATTTAAAATACCTTCGGAAATAAGGGTTGTTGGAATTTATAAATTTAGTTTAAGGAACTTGGAGGAAAATCAAGCCTACAATTTTATTTCAAGATAAATATAAATTCTTCTCAATTTTGTAGCAAAATTCAATTATTTGAGATGAAATTTGAGTTTCCGAAAGTTGTTTGAAATATTTAAAGATAAAAATGCCTGCAGCTATCTTGACCGGCCTCTAAGGCTAATGTTTTTTTCGATTACAAAAACATTTTTATCTTTTCCCTGTAAATTGCATTTTCTTTGACTACTAAAGCACATGTGATTTATAAAAATAACTTTATTAAACTTGAAAAGAAAATGGATATGAAATCAAAATTATATTTAAAAAAAAAAGAATGATTGAGTGGATTAAAGTAAAAATCTTTAATGAACTTCTCCATGAAGAGCGGATATATTACCAACAAATAAGTGAAGTTCATTCCCAAATAAGTGAATGAATTCCTTTATATGTACATTTTCTTTTCATGAACCATATTTGAAGCAATACAATAACTCAAAAACAATGCAATGGGAAATTTCATGCATGCAAATTTATCTGGCGAAAAAAAAAATAAATTTAAGTACCAATTCTTTGAATATATTTTAAGAAAACTCAAACATTTCAAAATATAATTTTTATTTGGACTCTTTTTTTAGTTACTTATGTGCATTTTCTTTTTGTAAAATAGACTTCTTTATACATTAAGCTATTAAATGGTAACACTTTTTTTCTTGATACATAATTTATTAAATCTTTCAATCTCAAATGACCAAAAAATCAGTGGTATATTTATTATACTTTTATACATTTATAGGCTTATGTTACTCCCACAAATGAAAGGTATACAAAAATTTGGTATCATACATACAAAAGAATCTTGGTATGATTCTGGACAAGTATCATACAAGAGGCTTTCTCATCTTTGTATGATACTTGTCCAGAATGATACCAAATTTTTGTACATACAAAGAGACTTTCTCATCTTTGTATGATACTTGTCAGAATGATACAAATTTTTGTACATACAAAGAGGCTTTCTCATCTTTGTATGATACTTGTCCAGAATGATACCAAATTTTTGTACATACAAAGAGGCTTTCTCATCTTTGTATGATACTTGTCCAGAATGATACCAAATTTTTGTGCACCTTTCAGCTTTCTCAATGTGACATGACACATTGAACTGAAGCTTCGAATTTTCATTTTAAATACAGAAAATTTACCAGAATGTTAGACTCTATCTAACAATTATATGTAAACCTATCGTTTTAACATACTTTTATAGCATTTCTTATAAAGTTTCTTAGAATTGGTAGAAGAGTGTAGTAATAAATTAATTAAACTTAATTTTCCTGCCAAGTATGCAGAAAATTTCCTCAAAATCAGAATTTCATCTCATGTGGTAATGAGAAAAAATAAAAGATATATACCATTTATCGAAGCATGGGGTTTGAGTTTAGTGATATACAAAGTCCCATATACCCTTTGAGTATAAGTATACATAATGAAGATTCATCATTATGTATTCATCATATAAGATTTGTTTTTTTTTATTTTATTTTGTGAAGTAAGTAGAACATATTAGAAAATCTGAAACAAACTCCCTGGAACTTTGGTTCAAACAATGTCTAATTAGAAATCATATAGATATATGGGTAAAATATAATTTCCTCCGAATCCGAAGTACGATTTTATAAAAAATTTCAAATTCAGAGCATTAAGATATTACTAGATTTCAGAAGTATTGCAGAAATGTCAGGTTCTGGATTTGGTCCATTAACCCCGAAACACTTTCCGGCCACAAAAGTGTAGGTTAAACTGCATTCTAACCAAAACATATTATTTATTTTAATGGCTTACAGGTAAAAAGAAATAGTCACACTTTTTTAAATAATATAAAACAGTCAACTTTTTTTTTTTAAATATTTAAACAGTGCCAAGATGATCATTAAAACCTCTTCTTGACCCGGGCAAATTATAAGGGACCTTAGTTAGGACTGCCGACCATTTGGCGTCATTGGTTGGCGATTTATCGTGGGCCCATAATAATAAAGAAGAATCGAAACGTGTCTAGAATAGCCTTATAGATTCAACAGGATAAAAAGGTGATCAAACTGTACTATTTGCTTCCACTGAAATAATAGCACTCTTCTTATTTGATCGTAGAACACTCAACAATTAAAAATCATCATATCACAAAAACGATTGCTGCAGCCTGGATTCCATGTTTTAAAACTATCTTAATATTTACGTGCTTATAGGGAAAATAAAACTAAAGAGAATTTAGTTTAGTTCAGAATTTAAAATCCGCAGATTATAAACTAAATGTATAATTAATGGAATAGATTTTCATGTTTAGTACTCTTAAAGAACTTAACAAACCAGAAACCTATAAGCTAAAAAGATTTTATAATTTTGTAGGAATTTATAATCATGCACTTAATATTTTCCTATGTAGTAGTTTGTAAAAACTTTAAAAAGCATAATCAACAAGGACTCAAGTGATAAGTTTTAACAATAATTTAGCACCATACCACAAGATT
This sequence comes from Caerostris extrusa, assembly GCA_021605095.1. NCBI lineage: Eukaryota > Metazoa > Arthropoda > Arachnida > Araneae > Araneidae > Caerostris > Caerostris extrusa. The sequence continues at coordinate 65,035 of BPLR01015687.1, read as the reverse complement.
CAATTCACTCGAAATTCAAAATGATAATAATTTAAATGATATTCACATATAAATTTGAATTTATTCTCTCTTAAATAATGAACTTATTGACAGGAAATTTCATTGCAAATGTTTTCTACTATAAGTAAACTGCATTTTTTTATGTTATTTAAAAATATTTTGAAAATGTATTCAAGAAAAAACGACGATTTCTTTTACTAAGCGAAAATGAAATCGAGGAAAATTTCTTATAAATAAATGTTTTTAAATTTGAATTCATTCTCTAGACTAAATCTTGTAATACTTTAAAAACAGGAATAACTAGCTTTAAATTTTAAAAAGGTTGAGTTTATATTATATATTTTTAAAGAAGTTTAAATAAACATTTAATAATAACAAAAAGTTTTTAAATATCATTAAATCTTAGATTTTTATTTTATTATAAATAGTAATATAATGATATATTTTTGAAACGTACTCTGCTCCCAATTATATTATACGAATAAAAGCAACAATATAATTGTAAACAGTTATAATTACTTTTAGGCTTTTATAAATGTAAAGGAGATACTCATATGATAATGATTCACGGATTTTTTTTTCTTCTGAAAATCAACATCATAATTAATTTTCTATTTCAAAACAGAACTCCTTGAAGGTAATATAAAGTTCGTTGAACAATACATTATTTTCCTCATATTTAGCAAGAGGGGAAATTTTTTAGATTCTTTTATTTTGCAGTCATTATAATTTTGTTAATATTTATAGCATTGTTAACCTTAAAATATGAGACATTTGTTTTGTAGAAGTTGGGTGCTATAATAATTATTCATCATTGACATCATTCTTCATCATCGGCTCTTCTTAAAAATATTTTAATAGAGCACATTGACATTCCTATTAGTAATTACTTTGAATCAAGCTAGTTCAAACATGTTTTAAAATGCCTCGCACGAACATAATTGAATTTCAAAAAGTAGTTTTTCTATAGTTTTTAAAGTTAAACAAGTGTTATTGAATGAGCATGCGATTCAAGACATTTTGTAGGCGAATGAATAAAAAATAGTTGATTTGAAGAATAAAGGTTAATAAATTTCAATATCTGTATTGCTTCTGAACATTCTTTAGTTGAATTTTGTTGGACTCCAAACATTGGCAATATATTGACGTCGAAAAAAAAGAACTTGGAAAACTGAAGTCTTCTAAAAGGATTTCGTTGACCATTATGATTTAAGAAATACAGAATAAAAATAACATAAATGTAAAAAAAAAAATTAGAATAAAAAAGTTAGGATACATTTAATTACTTTGAAAGAAAAATTACAAGACACAGTAGATATCATTGATCTTGATCATTGCATGGTTAAATTTTTGGTTTCCCTGAAATGTGAACTGATTTCCTTAATAACTAATAAAAGTTATTATTTTCTTCATATGAATCCATTTCTCTAAATGCAGAGGTCTTTTGTAGATTAAATTTATGATTTTTTTTTTTTTATTTTCTTATTTTTGCAATATTAAACATAACTTTTGGCTGAGCCACTAGTTCTCTGGCGGTCTGTGACACAGGGTTCGAGTCCCGGTGGTGCCATTTATGTTGGTAGTGGTTTGGAATCTACTTTAAACTATAGGTCCAGGTCTGATATAACTATTGGGGATAAGGCTGACAATCCTACCCCATAAAAAGAAAGCATCTCCTGTATCGAATTCTGCTAGTAGGCAGACGACCTTAGCTTACCATGTGGCTGTTGCGCCAATGAAAAGAAACATAACTTTGATTTTTATTTTTTCTCCATATATTAATATTTCGTCTCAATTTTTGTAATGTTTGCATTGAAAATCTGTTATTCATCTGCCTAATATTTTCTAACATGAGGCATATGAGGAATATTGTAAATACACTGCAGAATTGTGTATCCGCATAAAATTTTTAAATAATATAAAAAGCCAAAATATTTAATCATTAAAAAAAAAAATTATGCATATATCTAACACCATTTAATACTTTATAAATATTATGTACTACATTTTTTACAAATATGATAAAAAAGCGCTTGAAAATTTTACAAGAACCATTCAGAGATTTATACTATGAACAATAATAATTTTGTAATGCTTCTAGTAAACAAAAGTTTTAATGTACTACTGTGCCCAAAAGTAAGACCATTTTTTTAATTTTTTTCATAACTTCTTTATTTATTCTTCCAAAGTTATTTCATTGTCTTCAAAGTAATCTCCTCCGGACACAACGCACTTAGGCCAACTTTTTTTAGCAATCCTCAATGCTTGATAAAAAGTCATCGGCAGGGATGCCCTTCAAAGCTCGCGGTGAGTCACGTTGAATCTTTTCAATCGACTCAAAACGGTGTCCCCGGTGGTCTTTTGAGTTTAAGGAATAGCCAGAAGTCGCAAGGTGTGAATACGGTTGTTGTGGAACGATATGGGTTTCACTTTTAGCGAAAAGTCACGAAGAATCAATGCAGTGTGAGCTGGCGCATTCAGTGTTTTCGCTACCAATCGAGATTTGACGCATTTGAAGCTCAAAAATGGAATTGACCGATCCTTTTGAAATTCCAATAATATCAACAAGGTATCTAATTGTAAATCGACAGTTTGCCAGCACCAAAGTTTTAATTTTTTGGACGTGAGCATCGTCGGTTGAGGTTGAAGGACGACCAGAGGGCTCTTCGTCTTCGACGCGTTCTCTGCCTTCTTTGAACTGTTTATACTACTTCTAAACATTGCTTTCCGATATAGGAATGCTCATCGAATGCCTTCTGCAACATTCTATGCGTTTCCGCAAACAAAAATTTAATGCAAGTTCTTTGCTCAATTAATTCCGACATTTCAAAAATCGCCGGAATTAGTTTTAACGTATCACAAAGCCAAGCGTAACTCAAGCACTAAAGAATATTTTGACGTCAAATTTCCCCCGGATATTTTAAATTTAAAATTGGTCTTACTTTTTGGTCACAGTAGTAGGCGTTTTATTTTCATCAAAGCGGCTTAATACAACTACATTTTCATATTTCATTTTGATGCTTATTTATTTCTTCATATTTCTGCATTATCTTAAATTCTGATTTATCAGGAAATATGTTTGTTTCACTCCTCATCCCCAAAGTAAACTGAAATCCTTCTTGTCTGCGGCTGAATCCATCATTTTATCTTATAATCATTTTATGTAAGCATTTCTCATTACATACATCATTTTCTTCTTCCTTTTGCCCGACATTTGCTCTGTTTTCTTAAGCATCTGGTAAAATACTTAACGAAATTCTTGTAAAAACACGCGTAAGCCTTCTCCCCCACCCCCTACCCCAGTTAAGGCGACTAGGAGCTTCCTTCAGAAACATCTGGTGGTGAGTGAATAAAATAAAAAAAGAGGAAGGATTTGTAGAATTGATAGGACGATGATGATGCAAGAATAACAGCTTATTCTGGGAAGATAAGGTTTCGAAATTTTATGGCAAGAAAATAATATTATGTTTTTGGATATTAAGTATTGATTATCTTTGTGCAATGTTTAATATTTCATTAGAAATTTAAAAGTAAGTTTATTTAAATTAAAACAAGGTAACAAGAAGATTGTCATATCAAATTATGTCAAAACAGCTATAATTTTATATAATTTTTAATCTTCGTTAGAAGTAACGTTAATTACTGTGATGTCAAGATAATGTTTTGTTGTTATTTTGCTTCTCTTTTGTGATTCATGGAATTCTAGGCATTCTACTTTTTCAACAAAAAATATTAACTTATTTGGATAAATATTTTTAATCTTTTTTGCATAAAAATTATAATAATTTCTAAAATGAAAAACCAAAACAGTTTTAAGGAAAAAAAAAAAAAAAAATCTAAAGAAATGTACTGATGTAACATGTAATCATTCTGCAATATTTATGACGGAAATGCATTCCTACAATTTTATTCTCTCTTGTGAATATGGATGAAAACACATAACAGAGACAGTGATATACAAGTTTCATCAATTTTGTCACCTTCTTTTAACTTTTATTTTTATATTTTATTAAACGCTATTAAACATATCTAGGATTCTAAATTTGAATATATGTGCACATTTAATAAGCATTTAAATTTTATAGTTCGTTATGATTTACACTGGATCAATAGATTTCATTTCACCATATTGTAAAAGCGCCATCAAAAATGTGTTGCAAAGAAGATAGCGATTAGGCGTATTAAAAATATTTTGCCTTCTAAATAGTTATTTATACCGCTATTATATTATTTATACAGTTATTATATTATTTATTTTATATGCGCAAATAATCATCCATATAATTGAGCAAGCATATTTCTAAACAATTTTTACAAATGCAAATAAAGTAAACAGCTATAAGTTTACAATTCAATTACGTATAAAACATGATAGATACGCCAATCACAACGTCCCGATTATTGATTTGTGTATTTTATATGGATATTCATAAGTAAAAAAATAATCTCGGATTTTATAGAAATTTTATAGAAATTCCCTTTCCTGGATAATAGTTGTCATACACTTTATTCAACGTCCAGAGAACTTCAAAGGATATTTTATACGCAAAAGATATGTATCAGCTAGCCAACATTGCAAAACAATTCTCGAAGCCAGTCGTCCAAATATTTTTCCGTTTTTATATTTTTATTCTTCTGGCTTTATACCGTGTGCATTTGGCCTTTTTTTTTTTTACAAAACACATATATTTTGAATTATTAACATTTTCTTAAAAAAAATAATTATAAAACTTTTCTATCAATGTTGTTACGAATTTTTTCCTAACTTTTATTTTTACATTCTATTGTAAGGCTCGCTAACTTATTTTGAACCGTTAACTGTTTCAGCGTTTTTTTAGACCCTCTATTTTACTATCGTGTAATTACAAAAAGAATCAATTGATGATCTGATGTAAAGAATACTCTAATGTACACCAAGACTATCATAAAATGATACTAAAAATAGAAATCCTGTCTCAGAGGACATAGCTGTGCAATTCCATACCCAGAAGATTTATAAACATGGAAGCCTGGTCTTCAAGGTTGGGGATTTGGTGAAAGATTAATCACCATTCCCTTTAAAAATACACTAATACGAAACCTTTGACATCACAAATAAACCAGACTAACCTGACTCGTCTGGTGGACCCGTAAAGTTCAACTAACTCTCCTTCCCAATCCACGTTAGGACAGCCCATACACTGCAAAAGAATATCCAATTTATCTAAAGTATCTAAATATGCGAGAGAAAAGAATATCCGGTATGCAGAGATAGTCTGAAAACAGAAAAAAGTTCTAACAGCGCTGAGAGAAGGGTAAGGATTTTGAAGAGGGTAGACTTTTATGATTTATAAAATTGTGTAAAGAGTAATTATCAATTTAAAGAATTAATAATCATCATTGAGAGTCTTAAATGGCCTGCATATCATAATAGGACTAATGATTTAAAAATTGGACCAAGAAACATGTTAAGACTTTCTCGAACTGGAGCTATGAAACAGCTGATGAAACAGATGGAGCAGGGTTGAAGGGATCTTTTGACTGTATGGAATGTTAGAATGAAAGATAACAACATTTTTGAATTAGAAAAGTTAGTTATTTTTACTAACGCAAACAGAGATAAAAACCCTCATGGAATGTTTTTAAAATATAGAAAAGGGCTCAGAAAGGCATTAAGAGAATCTTGATTTGCGAATATGAGATTTTATATAATGAGTTTGAGTACTAAGTTGACACTCATTGATCACAATCAACAGAGAAACTGATGAATTACAGAAAGATAAATTTTTATCTGATAATCCAGAGAGAATTTGATAACATTTTCAAACATTGTGTTAAAAATTATATTAAGAGACTAGAATGGGAAAATTGGAAAATAATCTTTTTCTTTTTCGGGCGGATCATTTTAGCCTACAATCAATAAATTTAGTTTCTACGAATTTTGTAATAAAAATGGAATATGTAAGCAGTTGATTTTACCACTAAGAATAACATTATCATTATCATTATGTATAACATAAAGATACATAGAATATAAGACATATTGACACAAACATATTGAAGTGAGACATATTGAACATAAAAGAGACCTATAAATATCCAAATGAAAATATTAGGAAATAAATCAATCCACATGTGATTGAAAAAAGACATGTTTCTGTTGAAATGAAAGGGTATTACAACTAAGATTCAAATCTCTTTTTAATAATCAAGAAATATAATCTAAAATCTCTAAAGAGCATGTGTGAATAGTTTACAACAAAGCAAATGTGGTGTACTTGCAAAGGGCAAACCTTTTATGGAAGGTAGAACGTAGGACAACTATGAGTTTGCTAATGAAGAAGATCATCATCTGTTCAGAAAGAAAAGGGAGGAAATGTTAATCCATAGAACAAAGAAAAATAAAACAAATACATAAAAGACTGGTACACTCTAAAAGATTCATAAAAAGAAGAAAATACAGAAGATGAAAGACTTGAGATAAGCGAATTAAAGATTATGTATGCTAAGATCTCTTATATAAGAAGATGCTATCAACCACACTAAATAGAGAGAAGAGATGAGACACTTATTGAAGGCAATTCGAAAGTACTGGAGAGATGGGTAAAATATTTTGAAGATCTATTGAATTGAAGAAAATTCGGTAAAGGAATTGAAAGGGATATGATTGTTGAGTTTGTAAATAAACGGCGTTGTCAACCTATTTTATTTGATGAACTGAAATATGCCATTGATAAATTACGTAATGACAAAATAAAGAAGAAAATTTGATTTCTTCTGAGTTGGATAAACTACATCATATATTGTTTGACCTGCTGAAAGAGAAAAGTAATGCTGTGCGAATACAATAAATCTATCATTATAAAAAATAAATATGAAATAAATCCTTCATATTGAATGGAAGAAGTTCTTTTGATTCTTGGTTTGATTTATAAAGTTTTAACTAAAATAATTTCTATCATTTGCAGAAAATCTGAAGGAAACTATCAGTGTAAATTTATATCAAATAAATCTACTATAGATCAATTTTTTTTTTTTTGCATTAGAAATATTTTCTGAAATATTTCATGGTTTGGTTTGGTTTGTCGCTCTACTGTTATCTTGTGCACACGAGGGCTAAACAGACCGTGACCTACAGTTTAATCTGGATACCAAACCCTCACAAATATCCATGCCACCGCCAGGATTCGAATCTGAAGCCTGTGGTATCAACGGCTAGGGCTAACCATTTGGCCATCCGGCAGCGAAAAATTTTATGAGCAGGGCATAAGCACTCTCTACCAGTTTTATGTTGATTTAAGCAAAATGCAATGCTTACAAACAACTTGTAAAACAAATAAATACAAATACTTAGAGACAAATTTTTTAAATAAAAAATAAATTTGGTGTTTGTAATAATTTTGTTAAAATATCTACCGCATCAACCCTCACTAAGGTTAAAATACAAATTGCTTTCTCTAGATAGTTTGTAATTGAGATTTGATTAAGGTAAAAATTTGTGCTCTATCAATTTTCCTTTACTTCGGCCTTGAAAATGTTATGAATAACATCCTTTTATACAGAAGAAAGCTTTTTAACAGTATTGCTCAATTTTTTGTCTTTGGTGATGACGTGAATCTATTAAAGGAGTAAACGTGCTCGTATAAAATTATATAAATGTTGAAAAAGAGGCAAAAATTATTGGACAAAAATTAAAAATAGTGTATTCGCTTTTGAACAGAAAATTACCATTAGAACAGATCCTCTCAATATAGATATCAATTGAAATTTTTCAGAATTTCTGAGTTTAAATGCATGAAGACATTAATTAAGAAGGAAAAGGAAGTAACCCTAAAAGTCAAATCTAGATTTGCTGCTGACAATGGAAATAGAAAATATTGGAGAATGGAAAGAGTATAGAATAGAAATCTAGAATGGAAATATTTTTTTTTTCTCACAGAACAAAAAAAATTATCAAATTAAATTCCCCAAGACAAATCAAATTAAAATATATAAAAAAATTTATTAGGTCATTTGCAATTTATGGAGCTAAAGGAAGAGCCGAAATAAAAAGGAAGTTCCTTATTTAAGAAAGTAAGACGTAGTAAAATCTTCCTTTATGTTGGAATGATGTCCTAAATGTTGGAATTTGGAGAATCTCAAATAATAGTGAATTACAGAAACTTTACAGGAAACAAATAATGTCATAAATACAATTTGGACCATAAGAATCCAGTAGCTATGCCATTTGGAATTAATGAGGAATAAAGGGAAGAAAATGAAAAAAAAAAGTTATAGGATAAGTGAAAACTTAGAAGACCTGGCGAGACATAATTGTGAGAAGAAGAGACACCCTAAATTTGGAGAAAGATCTACAGACTTTGAAAGAAACAATGAAAAACAAACAAAACAATGACAACGTTTGAAAATGAAAGAGAAATACTATAAATAACAAAGTTTACAAAAATGTATTCAGGGAGACCATGGTTCAACGCAGGCTGTCGAGAAATGTATTGAATTACAATAGAAGAAACATAAAAACTCTGATGTGAGTTTCAGATTGTAAATTTTATACGGTTGTTTAGACGATTAGTTACAATTGCTAGATTAGTTATCTTGATTTTATCTTATAGTTTATTGCATATATTAGATGTATTAGTGTATACTATTATAATAGTTGACGTCAGTGTTTTTTATATTTTCTTACCATTAAATTTTTAATAGGAGGAGAAAAAAAAATTCCTTTAGATAACAAAAGAATGCAAATCATTAATATTATTAATGTATTTCTATCGATCAGCAATCGACTACCTTACAATGTTTTGTTAACCTTTGAGGTAAATATTCATAACTCGTTTCCCCACTGATCTATTGTCTTCCATAAAGTATGTTTGGAATTCTTAAATCGTCCATATGTGCATATTTAATATTGTTATGTTTCATACTGAATCAAGTAATAATATTTCGATATGTTTTATTAACTTTTTGATAAATAAAATAATGTTTATTAAACTTTGGGGTAAATAAAACGATGTTTATTAACTTTTGGCGTAAATGAAACAATATTTATTAACTTTTGGGATAAATAAAACCACGCTGATTAACATTTGGGATAAATATTAATAATTGTTTTAACCGATCTATTGTCTTCCATAAGATATGTTCAGAATTCGTAAGTCGAGCATCTGTGCACATTTAATATCGTTGTGTTTCATTCTGAACTAATTAATAGTATTAAAATGTAACTATTCACAAATAAATGACCATTGAAATCATAATGCCGAGGCGGTAATGATTTTGTTTGAAGATCGTAGATCGTAAAAATTTTTGTGTCTAAAAATAGTTAATTCTACAGCAGTCATATAGCTATTTCCACAATTGAACAAATGCATTTTAATTCCCAAACGTTTATATAAAATTTAGTAATACGATTCACATGCGACAATAATGCAAAAAATACTAGAAAATCTCATAAACCATTATATATATATATAAATATATATCCCTCAAGATGGTATCGAAACGCTCTTAACTGCAACCGTTTCCGTCTTAGGGAATGTCCTGTCGTATATTACATTTCAGACCATTCGGAAAGCCATTTTCCAGGGCAATAATTCCACAGAAGGCTGCCGATCCAGCACTTGAAGGAGTTATTTCGATATCCTGCAACTTGGGGTTTTGCAGGATCGTTGGATGCAATAAACTCCTACGATACCATTGATTTTTATTCATACATTATTCTGCATGGAGTCTACCGATGACTCTCTTTGCAAACCGGTATCACCATATTTAAGTTTTGCTTAAAAATATAATCGGTAATTCTTGTTTTCTTTTTAATTTTCAGGTTTTGATAAAAGAATAAAACAGGGAACGTGATTCAGTTTTAGCAACGGTGAATAAAATATTTTATTTAACGTTTCCTATTTTTTTGCAAACTAGAAGGTCAGATGGATCCTTTGTTAATTTATGGTGTTACTATTGATACATGATACTTATCTACGTATTTTTTCTACAATTTTTATTTTAAAAACTGTTCCATTTTTAAAATTGTACTAAGCAAATATATATGGTTGCTGCTAAATAATGTAGATAAAATACGAAGGTTATTTTGATCAAAACACATTTGGGAACAAACATTTTTTGGCACGGATATCTAAAATATCAAAGATCATGAAATTTTGTCAATGATAAAAACAATTTTAATCAATGATTTTTGCATTTGATTATTACAAAAATCGAACCAAATAATTAAACACTTATTAAATAACTTATGAAATTCGTTATTGCATTTTTTTTATTATATTGTATTATTTATTTTAAATATGATAAATTTCGAGTGTTTTTTTTGTGTGCTCTTTGGCGACAAAGTTACAGTGTACATTCTTTCGTAAAGTCCTTAACAAGTCTTAACATCTTTGCTGCAGAGAAAGCAAAATGTTTACGTGCTTATAGTTAGAACTTATTTACTATACAAGAAATTTAGTTAATTTTTATTTTAATGTTTGGTTCTTTTAATGTTAGAATATTACGTATATCGTAAATCAAAATTTCTTAAAGCAATGTACGTGTAAATTAGTTCTATGTCTATGCTGGTATTTTATGAACCGTTTTCTTTAAAAGTGGTTAAGTCCATTTTTGACAAAAAATTACTTAATGATAACAATGAATGCAGTCCATGAGCTTTTTGTCTATAAACATTTTCCCAAAAAATAATCCTTCAAAACTTTGTTCATGTTGTCAATATAAATTTACGTAGTTGAGGAAATTACAATTATCATTACTTTGAAAGTGGTGTAAGACCAATTTTCGCAAAGTCATAATATTTAATTGAAAAATTATGCTACACAATTTCTCTACTTCGTATTTAACATGTCATTATCAGTGGCAACACTGATAATGACATAAAAGTTTTCCTTCGTTCATTGGAATTTTGTTATTTGCTTCTGAATCTTCATTAGAGCAAGATTCCATAGCTAATAATTGTGTGTTCCATTTGTGCACCATATACAATGCCATATAAAACCCCATTTGACAAAAATGCGAAGTTTTAAACACTAGATTTATCCTCCAGACGTGGAAGACTAAGAAAGTTTGAAAATATAATGTTAGCACCTGTATCATAATGCCAGAACCATCACATCTGAAAAATTCAAGGACATGATGGATATCTTACATACCACCAACACATCATGATTATTTTCTAAAATTTTCTCAAAATGATAAAAATTAAAAATGGCACCTCTTAATATAAAGTTGTAATTAAAGTAATTAAAAGGCATTACGTAAATAAATATTGAAATAAAGCCCTTTTATTTTATTTTTTTGACATATTTAATAAAAAATTTCGTAAAAAATTGGTTTGCTTCAATTGAAAATCCCATACTTAATATTGCATAATGTATGATTTTCGCATTTTGTTGACTTTGAAAATGGTGCAAATCCATTTGAGATAAAAAGTATAAATTTCTTTTAACTAATACTTTCAAAATGATCCCATTATAAACTTAAATCAATTTAATATTTAGAAAACATAAAATGAGCGTATTAACATATACCAATAATTTTCAAAAAAAAAAAAAAAAAATTAAAATGGGCTTACACCATTTTCAAAGAAACTGCTCTTATAATGAATGCAATTAATAAAAGTTCAAACAGATACATAGTATTATTTGTGAAATGAAGTTAATATTTAGTAAAAAATAATTTTTTCGTCGTTAGCGTATCATATTTCTTCTTATTTTAATATAAATAAATAAGTTTTTTTAGGTACACTTAAAAAAAATTCGATTTTTTTTTCTCTATTTTATATTTATTATTATTATTGCTTTATTTTTTATAAGTCTTTTTTCGTGACAATGGTTTTCGCTGCCATGATGAATTGCAAGAACAACTGGTGCCATCTGCTTGCTTTGTTACACACTAATAAATTGTTATGCTACAAATAGAAGTAATGTTCAGTTTATACATAACAATAATAGAGTTAAAGTTTTCTTGTAAAGCTAGTGTTTTCAATAACATTATGCTTCTCAAGTTCTTAAATATATAAAAATATTTTGAATTTTTTTTTAATATGTGCTTTTTTAAAAATTTTAATTTAAATTTTCTAAATTAATATAAAAGGCTCGACTTAAAAATTAATACTCGACTTAATAAGCGACTCGAATAATTAAGGCTCGAATTAATAATTTGATTTTAGCTTTAACTTAGCTTCTTTTTTCTTATAACAAGTTTACACTAATTTTTCTTCTGAATTATTTTTTTTTACTGAATTATTTAATAATTACTCATTTGTATTGTAAATAAATATTATGTATTAAAATATCGTGAAAGAAATTTAAAATATCTGAAATTTAAAGCGGTCAACAACACGAAAATATGGTTTCCCAAAACAATACCCATATATTTTATGGATAATCATTTGAACAGCATCAAAGAAAGTTAACAGAAATTTAAATTATATTACACTTATTATTAGCGTTAAAATTCATCCTTATTAGAAAAAAAATTTTTTTCTATTTTTTCTATTTTTTTCGATGTTAAAATGAATAAATATTGTATTAGTTATAAAGAAATGTATAAATGAAAACGTGAACTCTTCGGAAGAAAGAAGACAAGGATTTTTAGCTGTTGTAGGAAGGTTAACAAATACTGTTATATCCATTATATTACGAATTGTTTCTCAAAAGCTAAAACTGGCGGTGAATGTATCGGTAACAGTATCTGTCCTAAAGGATATACAACAATAAGATAGTGGAATATCTTTGAAATCAGATAGAGGAAAACGGAAATAGCTTTTCTAAGACAAGCTTTCAATGTCATGCAAGGGCTCTAATGCAAGATTCTCTTACTCAATAAAAGAATAAGCTAATATAAGCTCAATAATATAAAAATGTCCATTTTGCCAAACTTTTACTGTAATCTTGTTGATAAAATCTACAAATGAGACCTATTTTGGAAAGTTTTTGTTTCCTCTATATGCAATATAAATTTTTAGAATGTTTAAAATTGCGAAGAATCAGTCGGCAACAGATAGAGTTCCCTAGATTTTTAAACACATTGAAATGCTTTGAATTCGAGCAAACAGTTAAAATATTATTCAATTGCAGTTGAAGCCTGACTCAGAATAGAAGGCATCTATTTTTATGCAATATATTCGGTTTTTGTATAATAGTGGATTACATGGTTGCCATGAAACATTATTCTACCAAATGAGAGTTTTTGTTAATCTCTTTCAAAAAGTCATAATACAGCAGAAAATCATTGGACATTGGGTAGTATTTGTTTGCTTGCTATAATGAGTAAAGCAAAACTACCCTATTTATCTAAATGAACACAATATTTCCATTCGGAAGGGTGGAACAATAGAACACACTGATTCTCTATTCACATGAGCATGTGGCTTTGCTATTCAATATTTTCCTGACGTTTAAGGGTTAATATTATCAGTTCTTATTTGGCAGTGGAATTCTATGCAGATTAACTAACATGTGTTTATTGGTGAATTGTGACTACGTGGAGAATTCACTCTAATAATGTACATAATGGAATTAATAACGAGATTATGTTACAGTTCTTTAGTTTATTTCTGTAGCCAAATGGTCAGTTTTATGGAAATGAGCCTGGCGTAGCTATTAATTCCTTAATAAATATATTATTTTTTAAAAAACAGTTTTGTTTCAAAATAATTTTTTGACTGAAGTTTAATATATGCATTGTTAGAATCATGATTAATAACATTTTTATCCGGTTTTGTTTATTATTTTATTTACTCTTATTATTATTAGAATAAGAATTATAATCATATGATTCACCACTAGAGATTTCGACATCACCATATGCTGCTTCGCTGTTATAATCACTCAATATGTCTTCACTGTTACTTATTTTGAAAAACAAAAATACAATCGTAAAAAATGCAAACGTAAATACAAAAAATAAAAAAATAAATAACACTCAGCTCCTCTCTAACCTTTTAGATCCTGAAGTCCGTTGATTCAAATGTCTGCAAAACAACATGAAATCTAGATAGAATAAATGTTGCCAGACGTAAGATATTAATATATTATTAAATCTAAAAGAGCGATATAAATAATGTATGAGAAAATAGAACACTTATGTATTTAAAAAATGTAACTGCACGCACTTTACTAACATATCAAAGCATCTAACCTAGTTTTTTCCTAAACACGATAATTTCAATCCTGCGTCATTTAAAATTTAAATTTAATGCACAATTTAATACTTAAAATAATTTTAAACTAATAGGCCTTTTTATTTGCAAATCATTTTAAAGTGCCTCTAAATAAAATTATATATTATTCGGATCACTAAATTTTTTAAGTAAAGCTAATACAAATAAATATGCTGTGATTTTACATAAATTATGTTGTTATTTTTACTTAAACCTTTTGGTTGAGCATTAGCATTACTTGGAAATAATAGAATGAATTGAATTATGTGAATATATGACGCATACATGATTTCGACATCGAGTTCTTTTAAAATAGCTTAGTTCATACAATTTAAAAATTGTTGTTTGCTTTTGTTTTCTCGTAAACTAGTATTTGATATTTTTGTACGCTGTGGTTGAGTTTTTTCCTTTTAAATATAATTCGAAAACCCTCTTTAAAGAATTAAAAAATGAAACACAGTCATGCTTTTATTTTTAATGTCAACTCTTTGACATGAAATCATTCTTAACAGCAACGACAGATATGTAGCAGATTCAGAAATAACCCTGAGTACACCATAGGAACCTTCTGCTCTACACCTACAGTTTTCCATCCCGATTTTGAACAAATATTCCGAGGGGTGACATTTGGGGAGGCAATACATTCCTTTTCAAGCTAGACTAAACATTCTTTTACCCACCAAATGTATCGTACCCATACCTGGAAGCTTTCTGTTAAACTCCGCTTGCCAATTAATTGTATTATTGTCAATTAATCGTCTCCGATTTCAATTAATTCAAAATTTATGCTCTATCCACCCATTTCGGGTCGAAATCACATTCGTAGGACTTCATTACTCTGCAAATTGCTACATCAAAACAGAGCAACAATATCGACGATTACGTACGATCAGCTTGAAGCATACTTAACGTTTGACAGTATTTATTGCACATTTATTATTATTAAGTATTTATATATTTTAATGTGTTTGTATAATGCAAAATAAAGTATACTATATTCTTCTTCTTCAATGACACAACAGTCCCATAGTGGGCGAAGGCCGTCTGCCTACTGGCAGATTTCTAAACATGGGATGTTTTTTTTTTACGAGGTCTAACCTAAGCCTACTCTACCCTAAGACTCTCTCTCTAAGCCTAACTCTACCCTAAGCCTAACAGTCATATTAGACCGGGACTTATGGTTTAAGTGGATTCTGAATCAATATAAGCATCCATGATACAGCCATGACTCGAACCTGCAACCGGTGGCACCGTGTGACAGAGGGCTAGTCACTCGGCCATCAGACTACACTTTAGTAGAATTAAAAAAAACAGCATGGAAATAAAAACTAAATATGAAGTTAAATATCATGAATGAAGCTATGAAACAGACAAATATAAATAAATATAAATGTATCAATATACTTCTGTCTGGACTTGATTGGTAAGATAAATTCATTTAAAGCTACTTGTTGAACTGTTACTGTAAGAATTGTTATTTAATGAATCAATCATAAACTTGCTTGCTTCCCGCATCCTTTGATATTTGCTTTTATCGATCTTCTGCGTCAACTTTACTTAAAAGCACCAAACGGATTTATCAAAAGCATCTCTCCTCTGACTAATGACTTGATTATTCTATTTAATCAACATCATTTGCTTGGATCCCTTACAAACAGAAGTCGGCGTTCTCAAACTTCCTCGCACGTAAAGCGATAATCAGATACCAGGGTGGAAGGCAGACATCAGAATTTTATCGTTCCACACACCCACCCCCTCAGGTAAACTGAACGGTGAGCCAATTACGCCCGTGCATCTCGTGTTTGAGAACTGACGCAACTCCCCCGTCTCAATGAATTTTGCCAGCAAGTCGAGTGAAAAGGGGCTTTCCTACCGATAAATTATCGGGAAGTGGAATATCGCGAACTTCTTAATTAAATCAGCGAACGAGACTTAATAAAGGAAACAAAACATTACTTCGGTTCGACCGTTTTCCTCAGCGAAAGGAATGGATGCACAAACTCGTTATATAATCCATAATCGTGACGAGGGATATTCTTCCACCATTTGAGACTCGTTCGATTGCGCAGAGGAGGAGACATGTTTTGGAAAGGATTGTTTTGGTCAGTTGGTAGCAATGCACCAGATGGAGGGAAGAGGTGTTGCATGCTACGACATTTGGGACAGTTTCGCAAATGTGACTCACTAATGTTGGAATTGTATTACAAATGGGGAAAACAATCTTGCTTATGCTAGAAGTTGGCAGCGTTCTGCTTGTAATATATTTATGACTAATAAAAACTCTCATGGTCTGTATTCATCAATCGACTTTCAAAAAATAAAAATGCATATGAACATTAAAATCTCCACGTAAATCTAAATTAATATTGTATTTCTATAAAAAAATACTGTGTTTCCATTTTCCAACAAGTACGCATAAGTTCACCATGGGAACCGTCTGCTCTACACCTGCAGGTTTCCACCACAAATTTGATCGAATATCCTCAAGGGTGATATCTGGGGCAGAGCAACCCTTCCATTTCGAGTAGACTAAACATCCTTCGACACACCAAATGTATCGTACCCATACCTGGAAGCTTTCGGTTAGATTCCACTTGTCAGTCTCGCTTAATTCTGAAATGTATGCTCTATCCATCCGTTTTGGATCGAAATCACATTCGTAGAACTTCAATATTCTGCAATTGTTACATCAAAAGAGAGCAACAATTTCGTACGATATGTTTTAAGCATACTTAACTTTGACAGTATTTATTGCACATTTGTTATTATTAACTATTTATACATTTTAATGTGCTTGTATAATAATACATAATAAAGTATACTATATTCTTCTTCTTCAATGACGCAACAGTTCCATATAGGAGAAGGCCGTCTGCCTACTGGCAGATTTCGAAACATGAGATGTTTTTCTTTTTAAGCGGTTCGGTTGTCACCTCTACCCTACTCCCAACAGTCATATTAAACCGGCACCTATGGTTTAAAGTGGATTCCGTACCACTACACGCAACCATGAGCCAGAGCCAGGATTCGCACCTGCAACCCGCGGCATTGAATTCAAAAGCAGTATGGAAATAAAAACCAAATATGGAGTTAAATATCATGAATGATGATATGAAAGCAAAAAATATAAATGAATATAAATGTATTA
This sequence comes from Caerostris extrusa, assembly GCA_021605095.1. Taxonomy (NCBI): domain Eukaryota; kingdom Metazoa; phylum Arthropoda; class Arachnida; order Araneae; family Araneidae; genus Caerostris; species Caerostris extrusa. The sequence continues at coordinate 47,738 of BPLR01015687.1, read as the reverse complement.
ATATACTTCTGCCTTGATTTGAATTAGTAAGATAATATTCATTACGTGCTACTTGTTGAACTGTTACTGTAAGAATTGTTATTCAATGAATCGATCACTCAATCACAAACTTGCTTGCTTAAAGATACTTCACGCACCTCTGATATTTGCTTTTATCGATCTTCCGCATCAACTTTACTTAAAAGCACCAAACGGATTTATCAAAAGCATCTCTCCTCTGACTAATGACTTGATTATTCCGTTTAATCAACATCACTTGCTTGGATCCCTTACAAACAGAAGTCGGCGTTCTCAAACTTCCTCGCACGTAAAGCGATAATCAGATTCAAGAGTGGAAGGCAGACATCAGAACTTTATATCGTTCCACCCACCCCTCTTCCAGGTAAACTGAACGGTGAGCCAATTACGTCCGTGCATTTGGTGTTCGAGAACTGACGCAACTCGCCCCAATGAATTCTGCCAGCAAGCCGAGTGAAAGGGGCTTTCCTACCGATAAATTATCGGGAAGTGCAATATCTCGAACTTCTTAATTAAATCAGCGAACGAGACTTAATAAAGGAACAAAACATTACTTCGGTTCGACCGTTTTCCTCAGTTAAAGGAATGGATGCACAAACTCTTTATATAATCCATAATCGTGACGAAGGATATTCTTCCACCATTTGAGACTCGTTCGATTGCGCAGAGGAGCAGACATGTTTTGGAAAGGATTGTTTTGGTCAGTTGGTAGCAATGCACCAGATGGAGGGAAGAGGTGTTGCATGCTACGACATTTGGGATAGTTTCAACAATGTGATTCACTAATGTTGGAATTGTATTACAAATGGGGAAAACAATCATGCTTATGCTGGAAGCTGGCAACGTTCCGCTTGTAAGATATTTATGGATAATAAACAATCTTCTGGGCTGGATTCATCAATTTTAAAAAAAATACATATGAACATTAAAATCTCCAGGTAAATCTAAATTAGAAGTTTATTTCTATGAAAAAAATACTGTGTTTCCATTTTCCTACGAGTATGGGAGTATGGGGGTCTGAATGACCGAGTGGCTAGTGCTCTGTACCACGGTTTCGGGTTCGAGTCCCGGCGGTGCCATGGATGTTTGTAGTGGTTCGATTCCGCTTTAAACTGTAGGTCCTGGTCTATTTAGCCTAAAATGTGCACAAGATGACCGCAGAGCGACAAACCAAAACCAAACCTACAAGTATGCATATGTCAGGAATACGCAAACCGTGGTTTGTTCATATTTTCTTCATTTTTCTTCTTATATGTGCTGCTTACTTATAATTTGTAATTTTCAGATATTAGTTAATTGAAGATTAAAACAAGACAACATGATCCGGTTTTAGGTTAATACAAAAAGTTTACACTTAAACATCAGACAAATATTTTGTTCAATGTCTTCTATTGTGTTACAGACAAAAAGGCCCGATTCTTTGTCAATAAGCGGCCTGGATGCAGAATCCCTATCAACGGATCTTTTTTTATTCAACTAATTTATTGACATAAAAGTGTTCAATTTTAAAAGTGATTTAAGTAGATGGGAGTTTTGCTAAAAAATTAGTTAAAATGTGCAAGCATGTTTTAGCAAGTATAACTTATTCATTTTATTCAATGTTTCCTAATTTACTGTAGATTAGAATACCGCATGTTTTGCCACTAATATACCAGCATAGATGCAGGATCCCTATCAATGGATATTTTTCACTTCACAATATTTATTGCCATCGTACCGTTTTGAAAGCGAGCTAAATAAAATAGTGTGGTTGCAGATAAATAATAATGGTTGCAGATAAGTATAATAATTAATTAATGATTAATAGTTAAATAATTAAGGTTTAAGATAATTAATGATTGCAGATAAATAATTAATATTTGTAGACAAAACATTAAAATAAAATTGATATTTTCGATGTATTTCTAATTTACTGTAAACTAGAATACTCAATCATTTGCCAATAATGGGTTAGTCTGGATGTAGGATTCCTATCTACATAAGTTTTTATACCACTACGATATTTATTGAAAAAAAAAATATGTTTCAGTTTGAGACTGAGCGAACAATATAGTTGTTAAAATTGAGCTGCAAACATAGTTGTTAAAATTGAGCTGCACAATATAGTTGTTAAAATTGAGCTGCACAATATAGTTGTTAAAATTGAGATGAACAATATAGCTGTACGATATATTCGTTCAAATTGAACTGAACGATATATTTGTAGTTAAATGGATAAATCTCTTTGATTTATCTCATGTTTGTGAACAAATATTTTTATGTACAAAATCAAAAATTTTGGGAATAAAAACTATTTGACTAATTCCTTTTGCGTTTGTCGTTGCTAAAATGTAAACACAATATTAAAACTTTTCTTATACTAATGCAATATAATTCAATAAATTCTTTATTTGATTGTATGTTATACTTTAAAAATGCCCTTTAGAATATTATACATTAGATAATTTTGAAGTTTTTTTTTTTTTTTTAAGCTGCCATGGATTTTGCGATTATGTGTTCTGTGCGTCCTATTTTAGATTCACATTTTTTAATGCTCTAATTTTGAGTTTCAAAAGGATTTGATATGTTCAAATATTATTCATTTAATTGATTATTCCATTTATTCTACATTTTCATAACTAAGCGAGATGAATCATCTGTTGCTTTTTAAAACAAAATGAATTATAAATCAGTTTTAATTAGAGTCAGTTTTTAATTCTATGCAAATTGTTCATTATTAAAATGAAGGATGATAATTGTTTAATCAGTATGCAAAATTCTAATCATATCCTAAGCCTATTCTAAGCACAAACTTATAATGAAATCTGACAGAAATTTTGTCCTTACACTTTTGTAATTACTTACATCAGAGTATTTAATCCTTATTCAGATAAACGCATTATGTTAAAAGTTCAATAAATCTACTTAAAATTGTCTCGTTGGAATAGGTAGTGAAGCTATAAAGCTACTATTTTATTCAGCCAAAAGCTGTTGTTTTACTTATAATTAACAATTATTTCTAAATTTTCATTAAATATTGATAAGAATATCTTTTAACATAATTCTCAACAATAGTACAAGATAAAATAAAATAATAATAAAAATAATAATATTAAATTTTACGTATTAATTTTTTTAAAGTTCTAAGGAAAACAGAAAAGAAAAACTTATTTACAAAACCTTTTATTGGGATTGCAAAACAACCCGAGCATATTTGACTTTATAAAATTTGAAAAGCTACTACTAACAAACTAAAACGATAAACAAGTTAACATGCAAAGAATTTTGTTGTAAAATCCTTTTCTGGTTTCAAAATAAGAAGACGTAATGATTTTTTTTTTTTTTTCAACATTGCTAAAAACGCAAATAAACTAATGGAAAAATATCATTTTATATTAAATTCCATTCAATATCTGTATTTTCGTTATAGCAATTTCAATTCCCTTTTTTTTCCTCATCTGAAAAAAAAAAATAAATCTCATGTCATATGAACCTTTAACCTTCAATTTAATTTCCTTTTCCAAAGTTGAAATAAATTTTAGCTTTCTACTTTTGGTACTGTCTACTTTGCTGAGTTAAATAAATTTCAATTGCAGATTTAATGTATTCTAAGAGGCTCAACCAGTAATTGAAGTTGGGAAATTTTAAATTTCATTTTGGGGCTTTACTACAGAATATTGCTATCTAACCCAAATGATGTCTTAAAAAAAGATGGAAGCAATTGGAAGCTTTTTTTTTTTTATTTTTGTAAAATCTTATTTTATTAGAGTTAAACCAGTCAAAAGTTAAGCAAGAGGACACTTAATTGTGAAGTGTCAAATAAAAGTGTTTTTAAGCTTCTTCTTTGAAAAGAATAACATAATAATGGTTTTAGATAAATTGTGATTTTTATTGCTTAATACTTTTTTTCTTTATTGTGAATGTCTATTTTCCGCAATATCCTAGATTTGTTAGAAATTAAAATGTACTTATTACTTATTAATTTTTAATGCCTGTTGGTTTCAAAATTCATGGAAAAATTAGAAAGATTGTGATGATACGGGCAAAAATAAATGAATTTTCATATAAATAGGCAGTATAAGTAATATGATGATCAAATTAATTGTATCATAATATGATGAGTGCAATAAAATATATACATCATAATATAATGAGTGTATCAGTAGCATGAGGGCAACAAAAATATGTACATCATAATATGATGAATGCATCAAATACTGCATTTTAATATTCTAAACAAATTAATAGATCTACTGTCATCTTATGTTATTAAACACCTATTCAGAAACAGACTTTGAAAGCATTTGTAGTTTCTTGTTCTTCATTTGTTTCTCTTCTTATAATTTAAGCATTTGCAGTTTCATCTGTACTTTCTTTTATTACATTGCATTCTTTTAAATTACTTAGTGAAGTTTCAAGATAGGCATTTATGTTTATTTTAAATATGAATTTGAGATATGGGTGCTCGTCATTATTTTCTGAAGAATATTTATGATGAGACATTGAATAAAAGACGATTTAAAAAATTTTGTCAGTCAATTTTATGTAGTAAATGAGAAAGTGTGGAATTCCTTTCTAAAAATAAAATGAATTTCCAAAGAAGATGTAGAGTTACCAGTAAAGCAGATGACCACTGTATTCAATTAATTGCAGAACAGTTGCATCAACACAATTATTCTCTTGTAGCAGTAGAACGCTGCCATCCAGATCAAGGAGTCTTCAACTGAAGATTGCACGAAAGAAGGTTGTGTACAAGAAGTACAGCATTGTGTGTATCTCTCATATTACTCCATTGAAGTGTAAAATCTAATTTATAATTCGCAAGACTAATAAAAGCTAGCTAAAATATAATATTCCACTATTATCCAAATCAAATCCATAAAAAGGACGAATTTAATGGCTGCAATGTATGGTGTGGGTTGGTTTCTCTTTGGCCTGTGTATCACCCCAAGAAGTTTCTTCTCAGTTGTATAGAATCAATATTCTTAATTTAATTGCTGTCCTTATGCAGATGCAGCTTAATGCGTCTTTCTTCCTACAAGGCGATAATGCTAGACAACAAAAACTCAGCTGGTGTAGAATTATTTTCGTAGAAAGACAATTGTACATCTGATTTGGCCGGCACATTCTTTGGACATCCGTTGTTCTTGGACTTCCCTTGAATTGGCTGAGCATGTTAGGAATACTCTAAAAAAAGATGTGTTTTCTGCACTAAATTAGATCCATATAACCCTTTAAGGTCTTCGAACCGCCTATTAAAGAATTTTTTAAAATTTTTTGCAAATTGAGTTAATAAACGCCGTCATTTTGAATATTCAGCAACGATGTCGTACCTGTAAAGCTGATATAAGTTAGCTAATCACATAAAATATTGAATTTATATCGCATCGAACTTGGATGTTTTCACTTTGTGTATTTTCGTAGTAGAAAATAATTTATTGCTTTCCTTTTGCAGCTTATTTATGAAGATTGCCTGATTAATGTTTTTGGTAAATTTCCTTAGATAACAATAAATATAAATTTCACAATCCCAATTTTTCTTATTTTTGCTTAATTTTGACATGGCTTTCATTGTGCTAAAATTGAATTGAACATGAAAAATGAACATAGCAATAAATAATTTAATCAATAATAATTTAATAATTTTGCTTCGCTTTAAATAGGTTTTTTTAACATTATTTTTCTTTAAATGAGTATTCTTATATATTTTTCTATTACTATTCGTTGGCAACTTAGTCATTTATGAGAGAAACAACGATTTGCAACGTAAGAGTTAAAATAAACAGCAGACATCATACAAATAATTGAGTGTTTCTTCAGTTCCAGAAACAAAACTCTCATTTGAATTGCACCTGGATAAATAAAACTAATAGATTGAAAAAGCACTTTCCATTGTTTTCTGTATTTGAAAAAAAAATTAAAAAAAAAAGGAAACGGTAAATAAAAGCATAGTATTTACGATTAATTTGTTAGTTTTTAAGAACTTGGTTTCTTTTTAAACAACCGTGCATTTGTCGATTTAGGATAAACTAATGGTTGACTGATAGTTCTTAAGGGATTTTCTCGTTAAATAATCAATTATTGAATAACATTCAATCAAATTTTAGTAGTACTCAATAAATAATTACTAAATAATACTCAATAAATACTAGTATTTAATCTTTAATAAGTGGATTTTCAACAACAATTATGTGTATTAATTTTTGCCTTTACTTATGATTCTAAATACGAATTATTTCTTCATAAACCCCCCTCAAAATTCAACTTGTAATATTATCTATAATATTAAGCTAACTAACTCCCTTGGCACTACAGTCCATGGTGGACCAAGGCCGTATGCCTACTGGAGATTTCAAATGTTTCTTTTTACAGGGTAGGAATGAAGGCCCTACGCTCTACAGTCACATTATACCGGACCTATGGTTTAAAGTAGGATTCGAACCACAACAGATATCCATGGCATCGCAGAGAGTCAGCCAAAGTTCTAGTCACTCGGCCATCAGACCATGATATTATGCTACTAACTACTTTAGTTATATTGTGATTATAACAATGCATTTATCCCTTAAGACGTGCTTATTAAGTGCCACTTACGTGCTTATGACGGATATAATATTCATTTGCTGATATTATATTCAACACGTTGAAATATTTTCAAAAAAAAACTTTTTTTCAATTCCTTCTATTAGCTCACACTCTCCTTATATATATCTTGTTCAAATTTTCAATCGTTCATAAAATACTTTTTATTCATCCACTCAAGTTCAAATACATCTTTTTGAACTTGTAGTGGATGACACTTGATGTTAATACAGTATTCTCAAATATTAATTCAGTAATTAAATTTAATTAATTAATTTTAGTTTTCTTTAGATTTAAATTGCATATATTTACCAATAGATGGCGCCAGATAAACTTAAAAATTAATCAAAATTATTTATAAAGGACTTTCTGCAATATAGTGAAAAACGTAGGAATTGACTTAAAATTTTTTTTTTATATATATTACTTGTTTATTCCTAATATAAAATGCATTTTTTTTTAACAAATTTAAAAATAAACAACTCATAACAACGTTCGTTCAACTCATAACATCGTTTGTTGAAAAATAAACATATATTTTTTTCCTAAGAACTTTTTTCGTGTACTTTAAATGTTTATCACTAAATTTGTCATGAAATTGAACATTGTAAAACACAATAAACCTGAAGAGAATTATATATGCATAATAGCTTCGCGAATTTGGTGAAATATGAAACTGTACGGAAGACAATTTTGATTTCAAATATCTATGGACGCTTTTAATACTTTCAAATTAATTCATCTCAATCACTAAAAAGAACAGATGGGAGAGAGATGTTCAATAATGTATTACGCTAAGCTTCATCTTCATCTTCTATTAGTGGTTGAACCGAACAATAAGGAATTCGAATAATAAGCAATTTTGCATGATTCTTTATTAAAAGAAACAAATGAATAATTTCACTGTATCTTAAAAAAAAAAAAAGGAAATATTTTCGAAATGAAAGCATAGACAAATTGCCGCTAGAGACATAAGTTATGATAGATGAGGAATTTTGTGAATGCAAATTAGTTCGTTTCGTAGAAGCATTGCTCTTCTGATTGCACGTTATGTTTTTTAATTAAAGAAAGCTTACATTTTTGATGGTTTGTGGAGAGGAATTTCATTATCTTATCTGAAAAAAAATACTAACAATCGTGAGTTTATTAATAATAAGGATTTAATAAATTAATTTTTCATATTTCGAGAGACATAAAATTATTACTACAAGGATTTTTAAATAATCCTCCACAGGACTTGGATTCTATTCCTATTGGATTCCTTCTCTGACGGTGGTAAATTATTTATTCTTTAAGAAAAACCCTTCCATCTTATGAGGAAAGTAAATAGAATATTCTTCAACCTTTAGTATTATTACAAAGTAAAATAAAACAGAAATATTCAATTTTAACTGTAAATTTCAGTGATTTGAGATAAGCTTTGAGTTCTCGATCCTTACAAAGGACGTTTGAAAAGTTAAATATCAAAACTACTCCTTTGGATGTACATTTACGATAGTATTTTTGCTCTTGTATGTAAATTTAGTTTGGATAAAAAGTGGAAGACGATTGAGAATTTTAAATATTTTTTTTTATATTCGGGGAAAATTGGATTGGAAATCAGGAATTTAAATCGAAATAAGATTTTCAAATGTTTAAATTGCATTACACGAAAATATTTAAATGGACTGTTTTTTTCTAAGAAAGCGATTTGTGGAGCAAGAGTTTTAATGCAAATCACAAATATTGTAACAAAAATTATAATGGCATAGTAACACAATGTGTATTTAGTCATTTAAAAAAGTAGAAATGAAATATTTGTCTAAGACAATTTCAGATTCAGATGGGTTTTTTTTACGCCTTAAAAGTTTATATATATGGAGATTAGTTGATACAACATATATGTGAATCATTTTTAAACTTTAAAAAAAATATTACAAAAATTTCAATAAAAACTAATGATTCTCAAGAATTTGAATATTTTATTAATCAGCAAATAAAACCTTAATCAATGAGTCATGAACTTTTCATTGTAAATTGTAAATCTAATAAGTATTTCCATTTATATTCGATTTCAGTAAATCCTTTCTATGTATTTGATAAAGAACATATTCTTAATAGTAAAATGAAATTTACTCTTAATTATGTTAACAAAATAAGAGCACCGTTTTCTATTTATATGTTTTTAAATATCAGATATATTTTATATATAAAGTACATTCAGGCAACATTTTAATAGGACTTTATTTCATGACTCACCACAGAAGCAGTTTTTAATCGTTGTATGTCATGAATAGCCACCCTAAGGGTGATGAGTGGAGGATATTGTATTCCGGAAGGATTTTTAGCAATAATTTCTGTACTTTTGCGTGCCATATAGAGAAAACTTGATTAACTCCTACCAGTAACCTGGTTGCCAATGCAATCGCCATCGAGCCTCATCTGTCTGAAAGCAGTTACTACAATGGACATCACAAGAAGTTTAAAACTTTCCTACACGCTAGCTGTGCATGTTATCAATGCGTCATGAATTAATTAAACGATATAAAAAATTCGCTTTTGTAACTAAAATGCCAAAATAATAAAAAAAAAAAAAGGCGAACGATTTACAAAATATTCATTAAGCTTTATGAAGTTAAAAATCTAGAATCAGATACCCCTTGTGCCAAATCCATCTCCAGATTGCCAGATTACAAATAAACAAACAAAATGGTCGCCGCAATTAGTTATTAAGTCAACTTTTATTCCTAAATTGTTCTAACGCCAAATTCCATCGCTTTAACGACAAATTTTATTATTAATTTGCTTTTACGATAAATTATATCGCTTTAAAAGCCAAATTATTATGTGGATTTTTTTTTTTGTTAAATCACCAAAATCTGTCTTTTATAATGCTGAAATTAATGGCTATTACATCAAAATTATTCTCTAATACGAAAAATTTATTGCTCATACGCATTGGACATTCATACTTATTGCAAAGCAATTCATTTTTCATACAATACTTAAACACTGCATTCTCATCCCAAACTTTTAGTATCCTCACGATTCGCTACCTCGTTTTATCATTAAAACTTTGGTGATTATTCATTTTTAATGTTTGCTATTGAATTTCACCAAATTTTGCAAAATAAACCTCTAAATTTATGAACGTGTCTGAGAGAAAGAAAGGCGGAAAAAGACAGATTGTAGTTCTAAAGTGAATCGACATGATGTAGAGATTTCTATCTTTCCTTGGTAAATTTAATCTTTCCAAATTAATCTTAAACTTTCCTTTCATTTAGGACTTTCCGAGAAGCCGCAAAAAATATACAAATTTTCATCATTTTGAACACCAGTGTAACACAAATCATATAATTTCATAAGAAGGTCACCAATTTCATAATAAAGCTTGATTAACATGGACAAATTATGTTTGTAGTTATTTCAGATCATTTTCTAATTCCATAAAAAGAAGAAATTTAATTTATATCTATGATAATAAGGATTTACAACTAAATTTTTGAGTAATAAAGTTTAAACAATATCATAACCTTTAAAAATTTATTTTAATTGTCTTTATGTGAATATAGTATTTCTAAGAAAAAGTAAAAAAGACGAATTTTTAGTTTACTAGATATTGTTGGAATTGGAACAAATGCTATTAAGATTTTGAAATCTTACTTCCATAAATGCTCCAGTATTTGGTATGAATTTTGTGGTGATTTAGAGCAAAAGATTTTAAAAAAAGGCTTTTATTCATCGGTTTTCAAAGGTTTTAATTCAAAATTTACTTTAAAATTTTAGAATTGAGTCTCAATCGATAAACAAAACAAAAATAGTTAAAGAAACTGTTTTGTCTTAAAGAAAGAAGTAGTAAATAAAGCTTTTACAGATATTGGGACAAACCCCATTTCAAATTTGAAATCTAACATTTCCGGCTTTACTATTCGAAAAGTTATCGCATTATCAATAAACAAGTTAGGGTACAAACAGCTTCAGGAATTTACAAAAATTTCTGGACTTAATACGAGAAAAAAGGTGATCGTTTATATTTTATAAAAATCTTCCTTAAAAAGGGACAAATGTGAGTTAAAATGCTGGAAAAACACGATTCGGTATTAAATTCTAAACCTACAACCACATTTATAAAATACGAACTTCAATTCCCTTTTCTTTTTTTCTGTCTGTAAAATATAAATCTGATGTTATACAAATCCCTATTCGTTCTTCAATTTGTGTCTTCGTTCAGGGATCCAGAAAATAAAAAAAAAAAGTAAATGAGGTATTTTTTTTCCAGCCCTACCTTGGCCATACATTTATTCAAAGTGGAATTTGACTGAATTTCTGCTCTACATTTAATATATTTTGAGAGAACCATCCTGTAGTTGGTTCGGAAATTTTAAATCTCATATGGGGTGGGGAACTTTAATGCAGACTATTGCAGCCTGGACGAAAAGTGGTTTTAAGGAAGATAAAAGCTAGTGGGTACTTTTTATTTCATTTTTTATCCCTGCAAATTAAAATCCTCTGGAGGTAAACCTGTCAAAAGTTAAGTAAGAAGACTCTTCGAAGTAAAGTATTATCAAAAAAACGAACAATTTATGCTTTTTTTCTTGAAGTTTTTCCTGCATGTTGGTTGCATAAAAAGTATTTTCTTTTCTTTTAGTTTAAAATAAGTGACTTTGACAGTTTTCTTGCTATGAATGTTAATTTGTATTAGCTGCGATATTGTTAATATTTAATTTTAAATTAGATAGAATATTTAACATTCAAAATAATAAAATAAAAAACTAAATAAAATGATGACATATTGACCACGTCAAAATAAAGTTTGTATTATTCATTAAATTAAAATAATATAATATGCTATGTACATAATTATTTATTTATAATAATAAAAATATAATCATAGCAAAACAAAGTTATAAGAGAATGACATTTTAATTCAGACAGCATTATACTTACAAATATTTCATTATATCAATTACTCTTTGTTTATATATTGGCATTTAATCAATTTTGACAATCATAAGTGGTTTAAAGGTTCATGCTTCTAAATTAATTTGATTGAGACAAAATATGAATGTAGACATGAAAGTATAAATATGTATATGTAGTTTTTTCTAATACATTCATTAAACGAGGTTTTTCTTTATTTTTTTCCTTTTCATCTTTAACAAGATCCATAGGTATCTTTTATTTACGTCAACTACAACAAAATTTGCCATTTCGTCTTGCTGATGTTTGAACCCGTGAATAGCTTGCAATTACAAAAGTACTTTATTATTGTTCTCTAATTAGTGAGAAATAAATGATTCTTCAAATTAGATGCAGAACTTTTTTTAATGTGACTAGGTACAGAAGACATTGAAGATCTGATTCAGTTTCATTTTATTCTGTCTTGGAAGACAATTTGGAATAGGTGTGAATCAAATAACCAAATCATTTAATGATCAAAATTAATATACATTTCAGTTGTTACCATAAGAAAATTTGTTTATTTATTTTATTTATAAATGCATAATATATTTTATTTATATATTAATTGTAATGAAATTTGTTTACGGTTCTTAGACGTCGATGTTATCAATAATACCTTTATCGTCTTTTCCCCTAATATTATTATATCATTGTAAATATATATTCCGATAACGATATTACAATAAATACATCCAGAACCATCATAAAAAAATGTTCCTCAAAAGTCGACAAGTTCGCTTCGTTCGCGAGGCAGGAGACAGATTTCGATTCATTTTTAAAATCTAGCTTACTTATCTAATGAAAATGGCTGTTACACCTGTGAATGCTGTGTGAACCTCTCTAGCTTGAAGAGCATCTTCAATCTGTTTGCAAAATATATACGAAGCAAAAACCCAAATGAGTTTTTCGATCCAGATTAATTCATCTGAAAAATCCAATCAACTCATTCTCGACGGTAGTTTTTATTAGCTACCGTAAAGAAGCAAATCAAAGACCACCATCTCCCGTGCAAGAACAAAGTAATCCATCAGAAGAAGCGCAAGAACAGCGTCTCCATCTACCTAGAGGAGGATTTTACTACTCCCAGTGAAAGGCACATTGAAAGGAATCCAAATCTACTCTCCAATAAAGGCATCAAATCCAACTCCCATTGAAAACAGTTTCTCCGAATTATCCGAAGAAAAAAATTATTGCAGAAGAGGAATTCTGATTCTTAAGATGACTATTACCGAATTTTAAATTTCTTTTCAAAAATGTTCTTTACATTTTTCTCTTGTTTTTAAATTTTTAATAGCCTTTTACTGCATATGTAAACTTCTGTCTGTTTAATATTAATTACGCGCTTTCTTTAATTTGTATTCGATACGCTAAATCTGATGACCTACACCAATGGTAATTTGTAAACGGAATCCCAGTTGCCAGTGTAATGGATAATTAATAAATATTAATCGATCAATAAGATAGATAAGAGGAATTAAATGGTTCTAAAGTATCATTTTCGTCACGTAATCCAATAATGAAATCAGATATTGGACGAACTTCAAACATATTCTATAATTATAATGATTCAGTCACTTTACATACTTTAAAGTAATCAGCAAGTTTTCCGTCAAGTTAAAAACAGAACATGAAGAAAAGAACTCATAAAATATCAAATACGTTTCTTCAATTGCATTAGTAACTATCCAAGATATTTAAAAAGAAGTAAAATTTATAAAAGATCTTATATGAAGGATTTCTTTTAATGCCTTTTTTGCAGGAAATATTTTAATAAAAATTGTGGAAAAAATAAATCTAACAAAGAAAAAAAAAAAAGACATTTTTTTAATAAAAGCAATTTCATTTTAGACGACGTAGTTTAACAAGTTAAAATTGTTATTTTACGAATGTTTCATCAAAATTCATACTAAAGTAAATTACAATAATAAATTTTCTTTTTTATATAAATGAGAGATATTTTCTGGGTTTTTTGACAATGAGAGTAGTTATCAGTAATAAAGTAAAAGATATTCAAAGGCAAATAAAAAGAAAGTTAATTATTATTCATTTATTAGCTTTTGTTTGAAAATTATGAAATTTTATGATGCACAAAATCTATTTTTTTTATTATTATTATTTTGCTCATTTTTTTCCCAATGTGATATTTACAGTTGTGATAAAAACGAAAAAAGTGCAATTGAGGTAATTGTTTCAAATAGATTAAGAATTGCAGTATATATTCAAATTAGGCATTCATCTTGGCATTATATTAGTTGCTCATATTTTTTCTCTTTATTCTTTTTCGTGAATTCTAATTGCAAGTAATGCATTTACAATAGCAGAGTGACCAGCTATGCTGTCATACTTCTGGAAGGAATATTTGAAAGAGCCATTTATATTTTTGAAAGATTACTTTATTTATTTATTTTGAAAGATTATTTATTTATTTTAAACGAGTTATTTATCTATTATTTGAAATATCATTGTTTTCACTGATTAACATTTAACTGAGCTTACGAACTTCCCTAACAAGATTTAACAAAACTTTTGGAAGGAAACCTCTAAAATAGGTTCATTCATAAGGTATCTAAGAGCAGATTTAAATTTGAAAAACTTTCATTACAAAATTGCTTTTTTTTGTGGGGTTAATTTTTTTATTTTGTTTTTGAATAATTACTTGAATGTTTTACAATATGCATGTAAACATAACAGTTATGTTTATTAAATACATAACATTACTGTTACAGTTATGTTTACATGCATAACATTACTGTTACAGTTATGTTTACATACATAACATTACTGTTACAGTTATGTTTACATACATAACAGTAATGTTAAAGTTATGTTTACATACATAACAGTAATGTTATAGTTATGTTTATATACATAGCAGTAATGTTATGTTTTTGAATAATTTGGATATTTTTATATTTTTTGATTACTTGGTTATTTTCGAATGATACTTTCGCTGTTTTCGTAATAAGAGATGAAATAAAATCAAAACTTTTAGACAGTTATGGGTTTAGTTTACCACATTTTATTCAAGTATTTTATTTTCTTAAGAATCGTTACCACTTCTATGAGAGCCAAGCTATAATGAGAAAGAATACACTTGCTCAGGAACTTTTTATATAATAAAATTACATTTCCTCACAAAAATTCCCCACTTTTTGTAAGTATTTTAATACTTTTACTCAGAAATATTATATCTTATTTTATGCTACGAAATATTACATCCCATTTTAATAATATTATATCCTATTTTAGGCTACGAAATATTATATCATTTTAATATCCGAAATATTATTTCCTATTTTATGCTACGAAATATTATATCATTTTAATATCCGAAATATTATATCCTATTTTATGCTACGAAATATTATATCCTATTTTAAACTCTGAAATATTACATCCTATTTTATGCTACGAAATATTACATCCTATTTTATGCTACGAAATATTACAGCCTATTTTATGCTACGAAATATTACATCCTATTATATGCTACGAAATATTACATCCCATTTTATGATACTCCGAAATATTATATCCTATTTTATGCTACGAAATATTATATCATTTTAATATCAGAAATATTATATCCTATTTTAAACTCTGAAATATTAAATCCTATTTTATAATACGAAATATTACATCCTATTTTACAATTCGAAATAATACATCCTATTTTATAATCCGAAATAGTACATCCTATTTTATACTACGAAATACACATTTGTTCTGGATTCCGTAGGCCACACAGTATAGAAACTGTTAGCTCATAAATCGTTTATCACGCAACTAATTTACATTTCAAATCATCTTCATAACTTGTTCATATAGTAATTACTTTTCGCAATTTGCATATTTATACTGCCGAAACTTCACTGTGTTGCATTTTCCATGTCGTGCTGTGTATGTTCGAAATATGTACTTGTCATTTCTATTGGCATAAAATATGAAAATATTCATACAGAAATTTAAAAGATTCGCAAATTTCACAGTATAAAGAACGATAGAAATGAAGAAAAGGAAACTTTCATACCTAGAACTTAAAAAATCCTCAGTTGTAAAAAGTCCGTTTCTATTAAAAATTAAGACGTGGCTTTAGTTTAATTTTCTATCTTTACATGATTTCTGATCATAACTGCTTTCTATCTTTACATAACATGCTATTATATATATATATATATATATATATATATATATTATATATATATATATATACACGTGTGTGTATGTAACATTTCTGTTTATATGTGTTATTTAAAATTTCATTTATTTATTGACAGCCTCTTTTAAATTGTTTATAACAAGATGGTTTAGATAGGGAGTTTATTTATGGCGGAAATCAAAATTAAAATGAATTTTCCACGTTATACATAACTAAAACTGATTTATATACATCTAAAAAGGTTTATTTTTTTGTAAATAAGAATAATATAGTCCGATAAGTCAATAGTAGGTTTTTTTCATAAGTTTTAAATATATATATAGAATTATTAAAAGGGATCACAAAAGATTATAAATTGGCGTGATGCATAGTTTTTAATTAAATGATGTACATTTATGTTATTTTCCTGTATGAATAAGCAGGTCAGATTTGACTAATAAAACAAATACTCGTAATTAAATTTTTGGATTCCATATTAAATATTTTTTGTCTAATAAAGTAAACTAAGCTTATAAGGTAAATATTCATACCTTATAAAGTAAACTATAACGCATAGCAATCTTATTCTTAATTAATTATTTTATTGCGAAAGCGTATAATTCCCAGAATATATTAAGCTGCAAATAAATATTTAAAATGTAATGATTTCTAAGAACAATTAAAAATTAATAAAAGATTATTCTCGAAAATAAGCTACTAAAGTTTTGATAAG
Source organism: Caerostris extrusa (assembly GCA_021605095.1). Lineage (NCBI taxonomy): Eukaryota > Metazoa > Arthropoda > Arachnida > Araneae > Araneidae > Caerostris > Caerostris extrusa. Next base: position 31,347 of record BPLR01015687.1, on the reverse strand, counting down.
TTATTACATTATGTTTATTTTTATTGTGCTTCAATAAATGTTTAAGTAAAAAAAGACAATAACAATTAGTATTAATTAAAAAAAAAAGTAATTAAAATCATGGATTTGAAATGTAGACTTTAAAGCCTTTGCAAATAAAATATTTATTTTTAATTAGTACAAGTACTTTTACTCTTTTACCTTAGTTATGATAAATTAATTTTCATAAAATAATATTAATTAATTCTATTAATAACTATTTTCAATTTAATTTATAATAACTCATGCATAAATAATAACTAATAGTAATTACTTTGTAAGTAAATTTCAATGTATAATTAATCTTGATGAGTTGATGGAAATACAAAATAGCATAGAAAATTCTTAGTTAAAATAATAACAAATTTATTACATGCATTTAATTGTAATTATATTTGTAAATACAGAAATTCTTTACAAGTTCAGAATATCTCAATTAATTATATCTTAGAGAATCATGTAGTTATTTAATTAAAAGTAAACGATGCTGAGCTGAAATATTTAAAATTCACAACAATTTTGAAATTTTTCTGATCTAGCAAGCATATTTTTTGTTATTCTTGAACAAATGATTTTAATTGTTGTTGTTGTTCAGAGAAATTTTATAAGCAACCCTATTAAAAGAATGTTTCCTTGCTAAAATATTTTGAGTATCGAGTTTAAAAAAACGTTACAAAAAAGGATTTTTTCGTTTTATTCCAAAATAAAGATATACATTTTTAAAAGGTAAGATAATTGTTCCTTATTTTAAATAAACACTTTTTTTCTTGAGAATAAAAACAATAATATCGAGAAAAGCTTTATTTTTCTTTACTGCATTTCCTTATGTTCATAATTAATTTTATTTCTTAAGAATACATGTATGTATGATTTTCTTCAAAAGGTAATTTTATTTCCTAAATTAAAGAAAATAAACAAAATAAAAACTAAAGAGTCAGTTTTCAATACTGCCTTTTTTTTTAAAAAGAAAAATTCGTAGCATAAAGATTAAGTTACAAAAAATCGATTCTATTTTTATTTTATTGATAAGAATTTAATGAATAAAAACTGTACAGCTAAAAAACAGGATACTGATGAGTAGAAATACGATTACTTTTTGTATCCGGTTTCATCGTAATTGTGTTTTTGTTTGGTCAAACGTAACATCAATTTTAAATTTGAAGTAATCCAATACTTTATAAAGAAACAAACGAATAAAAAAATTTGATGGCAAAACAATAAAAAAAAGTTTTTTTTTAAGAAGGTAAAAAATCAACAGGCCATTAAATGAAAGAATAAATTTATTTTTATCTGAAAACAAACATAGCTGCATTAAAATTTTTGTAATATAATTTTAATAATTATTTATCTCATTTTAATTTTTTTTTAAAACACGATCTCCTCGAACTTAACCCTATTCCCGAGTAGAGTCGTATGTCTTGTTTGTATCTTTGCGAAACATACCGAGGTAACTCGTGCAAAAAATTAATTTAATTTTTGTAAACATCAGCAGACTTTTATACAAGATTAAAAAACATGGAATATGATCACCCTATAATTTTAAAAAAGTAAATATATAAGTATTAGAAATATATTTTGTCTGGAGAAGATATATTTTTTTATTTACACTCTGTTTTGGATACAGTAACACTACCTGCATTCTTTCTTTCTTTTTTATTTTATTCTCACAAAAAAATATCAATTATGTTGGTTGTTGATAACAATAAAAAGTTTACTTAAAAATATGAAGTATCTACTGACCATTAAAGGAAAACTAAATTTCTATTGTATCTGAAAATAAACGTAGTCCTATTAAAATTTTTATTATTTAATTTTAATAATTATTTATTTCATTTCAATTTTTAAAAATACGATCTCTTTATCTAATCTCAAGTGTTTGTTTCGCGAATTACTTTCCTATATTATGGAATTACCAATAACAAATTCAATTTTAAAATTGCTTTCTACAAAATAACTGTTGCTGTTGCTAAAATATGCAATAAAAGGAGGAAGCCTATTTAACATCAACATATATTTTTAAACAAGCATTTTCAAACATAGAAATTGAAATATCTTTAAGTAAAATCTATTTGACTAATTAAAATATAAAACTAAGGCTTATTAAAATATAAAACATTTGGTAGAATACTATCCAGGCCACTATACTTCTATTAGCTATTCAAATGTATTCTAATACACATTTGTATTATCTAAAATATATTTGTATATTGTAACGCATATTTGTTTAATGCAATTTGAATACGTCCGTTTCTTTATTTAATAAAGACGGTTTGTTAGAAACTTTGAATCAAAGCCTCCCAACTTCTGAGGGTTTTTACTGCAAAAATCAAACCAAAATTTTAAAAGGACAACTAAATCATTGTAATTTAACTAATTAAATTCTTTATTTATTTTTATTGTATTACAGTAATTAAATTATCATATTTTATCTACCTATAATTGAAATATATATAACTTTGAAGTTTTTAAATTTTTCGAGCAGCACGTGAACAAGCTGCTGTGAGCACATTCTTTCAGCGGACTTCGTTATAAAGATTTCTAGGATTTCATATTAAATATTTTTTATCTAATAAGGTAGACTAAAGTAAACCTGGAAGGTAAATACTCATAACTTATAAAGTAAACTATAACACATAGCAATATTATTCTTTATTAATTATTTTATTCCAAATGCATAGAATTCTTAGAAAATATTAAAATACAAATAAATATTTAAAAGGCAATGATTCCTAAGAACAATTAAAATTAATAAAAGATTATTCTTGAAATAAACTACTAAAGTTTCGATAGGTTATTACGTTATGTTTATTTTTACTTTTTTCTATAATAAATGTATAGGTAAAAAAGACAATATCAATTACTATTAATTAAAAAAAAATGGAATGGATTTGAAATACAGACTTATATGCCTTTGTAAATAAAATACTTATTTTTAATTTAATTTAAGCTTCAAGTACTTTTATTGTTTACTTTAGTCATGGTAAATTAATTTTCAGAGAAATAAAATTAATAAATTTTGCATTAATAACTATTTTGGGTTTAATTTATACTGACTCATATATAAATATAACTAATAGTCATTACTTTTTAAGTAATTTTCAATGTATAATTAATTTTGATGAGTTGATGGAAATACAAAATATCATAGAAAATTCTTAGTTAAAATAATAACAAATTTATTACATGTATTTAATTGTAATTCTGTTTGTAACAGAAATTCTTACAAGTTCAGAATATCACAAATTATATTCTTTGAGAAACATGAAGTTATTTAATTAAAAAGGAAATGATGTTTAGCTGAAATATTTAAAATTTCCAACAATTGTGAAATTTTTTTGATGTAGCAAGCATATTTTTTTGTTATTCTTGAACAAATGATTTTAATTGTTGTTGTTCAAGAAATTTTAAAAGCAATCCTATTAAAAAAAGAATATTTTCTTAATAAAAAAAATTTTGAGTATCGAATTTTAAAACGTTACAAAAAGAATTTTTCACGTTTTATTCGAAAATAAAGATATACATTTTTTAAAAAGGTAAGATAATTGTTACTTATTTTAAGTAAGCACTTTTTACTATAAAATAAAACAATAATATCGAGAAAAGTTTAGTTTTTTTTTTCTTTTCTGTAGTTTCGTACATTGATAATTAATTTTATTTCTTAAGAATACACGTATGTACGATTTTCTTCAAAAACTAATTTTATTTTCTAAATTGAAGAAAAAGAAAAAAAAAAAAGCTAAAAATTAAAGAGTCTGTTTTCAATACTTTTTTTTTTTTAAATCATAGTATAAAAGATTAAGTTACAAAAAAAAAAAAAATAGATGCTGCATTTTTATTTTATTGATAAGAATTTAATGAATAAAAACTCTACAGCTAAAAATATGATACTGATGGGTAGAAATACGATTACTGCTTGAATCCGGTTTCAGCGTAATTGTGTTTTCGTTCAGTCAAACGTAACATCAATTTTAAATTTGAAGTAATCCAATACTTCATAAAAAATAAATGAAAAAAAATATTTGATAACAATAAAAAGTTTTTTTTAAGACAGCGAAAAATCAACAGGTCATTAAATGAAAGAATAAATTTATTTTGTATCTGAAAACAAACATAGTTCCATCAAAATTTTTATTATTTAATTTTAATAATTATTTAGTTCATTTCAATTTTTTAAAAACACGATCTCCTGTAACTTAACCCTGTTCCCGAATAGAGTCGTATAGCTTATTTGTATCTTTGCGAAAATACACGGGTTAAATCGTGCAAAAAAAATAAATTAAACATTTTTTATAAAAGATCTTCTTCTTTTTATAAAAGATTAAAAACATGGAATATGATCACCCTGTAGTTAATAAAAAGTAAATATTTTAGTATAAGAAATATTTTTTGTTTGGAGAAGATATACTTTTTTTTTTAATTACACTATTTTGCATACAGTAACACTGCCTGCATTCTCTCTTTTTCATTCACCGAAAAATAGCTGTTTGCAATAGATAACAAAATTGTTGGTTATCGATTTTCAAATGTTAGTTTCAGAAATTCCTTTCCTATATTATGGAAATACCGATAAAATTAAATTTTAAAATGGGTCTGTACAAAATAACTGTGGTTGTTGCTAAAATATTCAATAAAATGAGCAAACTTATTTATATCAATATAATATTTTTAAAGAAATATTTTCAGGCATAAATAATATTAAAAAATACATTTGACTAATTAAAATATAAGGCATTTGATGGAATACTATCCAAACGACTATACTTCTATTAGCTATTCATATGTATTGTAATACATATTTGTAACATCTAATATATATTTATATACTGTAACATATATTTGTTTAATGCAATTTGCATAAAAGATTGCATAAAAAATTGCATGAGATTGTCTCTTATCTTAATAAGATGATTTTTATGGAACTTTGAATCAATATAGCCACCTTTTGAGCTTTTTACCACAAGAATGGAAGCAAAATTTTGAAATGCCAACTAAATCAATGTGGCTTAACTAATCAAATTATTTAGTTACTTTTATTGTATTACGGTTATTAAAATATCATATTCATACTTTAAGTTTTAATTTTTCGTACAACACGAGAATAAGTTGCAGTGAGCATTATTCTTTCAGAGAATTATGCATATAGTTATTTATAAATCAGGTATCTTAAAAATTAATTAATACATTTTTAAAGGTTTACGGAAAAAATGTACGTAAAATTATTTATATAAAGACGCAAATGCAAAAAAAGGAAAATAACAAATAACATTCAGTTCCTCGCTAATTTTCAGAACCTGAAGGAATTGAATCAAATGTTTGAAAAATAACATGAAAGCGAGATAGAGTAAATTTTGCCAGATGTAAAATATTAACTAATTATTAAATATAAAAGAGTGATATAAATAATGTATGAAAAATTAGAACACTTGTGAATTTAAAAACTGTAACTGCACGCAATTTACTAACATATCTAAATCTGACCTAGTTTTTGCTTAAGATAATTTCAATCCTACATCACTTAAAATTTAAATTTGATGAAATTTAAAATAATTTTAAACTAATTTGCCTTTTATTTGCAAATCATTTTAAAGTCCCTCTAAATTTAATTGCATATTATTCGGATCACTAAATTTTTAAGTAAAGCTAATACAAATAAATATGCTGGGATTTTACATAAATTTATATTGTTATTTTTACTTAAACCTTTTTGGTTGAGCATTAGCATTACTTGAAAATAATAGAATCAATTGAATTGTATGAATATATGACGCATACATGATTTCGACATCGAGTTCTTTTTAAAATAGGTTAGTTCAAACAATTTAAAAAATTGCTGTTGGATTTTGTTTTCTGTTAAACTAGTATTTGATATTTTTGTGGTAGTTGAGAGTTTTTCTTTGTTAAATATCATTTAAAAACCATAAGAATTAAAAAAAGGAAACACTGTCATGCTTTTTAGTTTTTGATAGCAACACGTTTGACATGAGATCATTCGTAACAGCAACCACAGATATGTAGCAGATTCAGAAGTAACCCTGAGTACACCATGGGGACCTACACCTGCATTTTTCATCACAATTCTGAACGAATATCCCCAGGTATGACATCTGAGGCGGAGCAACAGCCCCCTTTTCGAGGTAGACTAAACATCCTTTGACCCACTAAACGTATCATAACCATACCAGGAAGCTTTCGGTTAGACTCCGCTTGTCAATCTCACTTAATTCGAAAATTTATGCTTTATACACCATTTTGGATCGAAATCGCATTCGTAGAACTTCAATACTCTGCAATTGCTACTTCAAAAAGGAGCAACAATATTGATGATTACATACGAACAGCTTTAAGTATACTTAACGTTTGATAGTATTTATTGCGCAATTATTATTATTGCGTATTTATACATTTTAATGTGTCTGTATAATACATAATAAGGTATACTATATTCTTCTTCAATGACACAACAGTCCCATGGTGGGAGAAGGCCGTCTGCCTACTGGCAGATTTCTAAACATGGAATGTTTTTTCTTTTCGGGGATAGAGTCGTCAACACTACCCTATGCTTAACAGTCATATTACACTGGGACCTATGGTTTCAAGTGGATTCCAAATCACTATAAGCATGCATAGAACAACCAGGATTCTAACTTGCAACCTGTGGCATCGAATTAAAAAAGCAGCATGGAGATAAAAACTAAATATGAAGTTAAATATCATGAATGCAGTTAAGAAAACAACAAACATAAATGTATTAATATAGTTCTGTCTTGACTTGGATTGGTGAGATAATATTCATTACGTGCTACTTGTTGAACTGTTGTTGTAAAAATTGTTATTTAATAAATCGATCACCCTATCATAAACTTGCTTGCTTAAAGATACTTCACGCACCTCTGATATTTGCTTTTATCGATCTTCTCCGTCAACTTTACTTAAAAGCATCAAACGGATTTATCAAAAGCATCTCTCCTCTGACTAATGACTTGATTATTCCGTTTAATCAACATCATTTGCTTGGATCCCTTACAAACAGAAGTCGGCGTTCTCAAAATTCCTCGCACGTAAAGCGATAATCAGATTCAAGGGTGGAAGGCAGACATCAGAACTTTATCGTTCCACCCCCATCAGGTAAACTGAACGGGTGAGCCAATTAAGCCTGTGCATCTGGTGTTCGAGAACTGACGCAACTCGCCCCGTCTCAATGAATTCTCCCAGCAAGCCGAGAGAAAGGGTTTCCTACCGATAAATTATCGGAAGGTGGAATATCGCGAATTCTTAATTAAATCAGCTAACGAGACTTAATAAAGAACAAAACATTACTTCGGTTCGACCGTTTTCCTCAGACGAAAGGAATGGATGCACAAACTCGTTATATAATCCATAATCGTGACGAGGGATATTCTTCCACCATTTGAGAGACTCGTTCGATTGCGCAGAGGAGGAGACATGTTTTGGAAAAGATTGTTTCGTCGGTTGGTAGCAATGCAGCAGATGGAGGGAAGAGGCGTTGCATGCTACGACATTTGGGATAGTTTCGAAAATGTGACTCACTAATGTTGGAACTGTATTACAAATGGGGAAAACAATTTGGCTTATGCTGGAAGCTGGTAACGTTCTGCTTGTAATATATTTATGACTATTAAAAACTCTTCTGGTCTGGATTCATCAATCAATTTTTGAAAAAATAAAAATTCATATGAACATTAAAATCTCCAGGTAAAACTAAAGTAGTAATTTATTTCTATAAAAAAATACTGTGTTTCCACTTTCCTACAAGTATGCATAAGCCAGGAATACACAAACCGTGGCTAGTTCATACTTTTTTTTTTTTTATTGTTCGTCTTATATGTGCTGGTTATTTATAACATATAATTGGTAATTTTGCTGAAATATTTTCATATATTGATTGAAGATTAAAACAGTCAACATAATACAATTTTAATTTAATACGAAAAGTTTAAATTTAAATATTGGACAAATATTTTATTCATTGTTTTCTATTGTGTTACACAATAAAAGCACGGATCCTTTGTCAATGAGCAGGCTGGAAACAGGATCCCTATTAAAGGATATTTTCTTATTCAGCTAATTCATTGCCATAAATATGTTCCATTTTGAAAGGGTGTTAAGTATATGTGATTTTTTACTAAATAATTAATTAAAAATTGCAAGCCGGTTTGAGCAATTATGATTCATTTATTTTATTATTAGGTTTCTAGTATTTTAATGTAGACTAGAATACCACATATTTTTTATATACTTCAGATTTTTTTATACTTTACAACGTTTACAGCCCTCATTTCGTTTAGAAAATTAGCTAAACAAAGTAGATGTGTTTGTTGCTAAATAATTCATATTTGTGAACAAGGCATTAAAGTAAAGTGGCTATCTCCAATATTTTCTAATTTATTATAGATTAGAATACTCGATTCTCTCTATGTAGGATCCCTACCCACTAAATTCTTTTATGCCTCTACGTTGTTTATTGTAAAAAATATGTTCCAGTTTGAAATTGCGCTGAACAAATTGGATGTAGTTGTAAGTTGATGTAACAAAGTAAAATAAATTTAATTAAAATGCATAAACCTGTTGAATTAAATGCTAATCATAAGGTTTAATTAAAATGCCATGTTTGCAAACAAATATTATTATGCACTAAATTAAAAAAAAATTGATGAATAAAATCCATTTGACTAATTCCTTTTGTGCTTGTCATTTGCGAAAATGTAAACCCAGTACTAAATTTTTTTCTTATATTAATGTAATATAACGAAATAAATTCTTTATTTTATTGTATATTACATTTTAAAAATGTCCTTTAGAATATTATACATATAATTTTGATGGGTTTTTTTTTTTTAGTTGTCCATGGTTTTTACGACTATGCCTTCTATGCATCCCTATTTTAGATTCATAGTTTTTAATGCTCTAATTTTGAGTTTCTAAATGATTCGATATGTTTAAATGTTATCCATTGAATTGATTACTCCATTTACTCTATATTTTCCTAACTGAGCGAGATGAATCATCTGTTGCTTTTAAATCAAGATGAATTCTAAATAAATATTAACTAGAGTTAGTTTTAATTTTATATAAATTATTCATTAATGAAATGAAGGATAATAATTGTTTAAGCACATCCATTATCAACATAATGAAATCTGACAAAATTCTTAACTTTTGTAATTACTTACATCAGAGTATCCATTACTAAACGTATTATGTTAAAAGTTCAAACTATAATGATGGAATAGGTAAAAGCTGACAGAAATTTTGTCCTTACACTTTTTCTAATTACTTACATTTGAGTATTTAATCCTTATTCAGATAAACTTATTATGCCAAAAAAGCTCATTAAATCTACTTAAAATTATGTCGTTGCAATAGGTAGTAAAAATTTGCTTTAAAAATACTGTTTTTGTTTTAAAAGCTATAAGGTATTTAATTTTTCAGATAAACTTATTTTCATTAAATCTACTTAAAATTATTTCTAAATTTTCGTTAAATTTAGATAAGAATATCATTTAACAAAATTCTCAATAAGAATCATACAAGATAAAATAAAATAAAAATAAAAAAGAATAATATTAAATTTTACTTGTTAATTTTTTTGAAGTTCTAAGGAAAAACGAAAAGGAAATCTTGTTTACAAAACCTTTTTATTGGGATTGCAAAAAGTACCGAGCGTATTTGTCTTTAAAATTTGTGAAGCTACTACTAACAAAGTAAAACGATAAACAAGTTAACATGCAAAGAATTTTGTTGTAAAATCCTTTTCGGTTTCAAAATAAGAAGACGTGATGATTTCTATTTTGCCAACATTGCTAAAAACGCAAGAAGAGAATGCATTAAACTAATGGAAAAATGTCATTCTATATTAAATTCTATCCAATATCTGTATTTTCGTTATAGCAATTTCAATTCCCTTTTTATCTCCTCAACCGAAAAAAATCTGATGTCATACGAATCCCTATTAACCTTCAATTTATATCCTTTTCCAAAAGTTGAAATAAATTTTGGCTTACTACTTTTGGCTCCACATTTTCTTTTGCTGGAGTTAAATAAATTTCAATTGCAGATTTAATGCATTCTAAGAGGCTCAACCTGTAATTGAAGTTAGGAAATTTTAAATCTCATTTTGGGGCTTTACTAGAAGAGATGGAAGCATTTGGAAGCTTTTTTTTTTTAACTTTGCAAAATCTTATTTTATTACAGTTAAACCAGTCCAAAGTTAAACAAAGGACACTTAATTGCGAAGTGTCAAAGAAAAAAATGTTTTAAACTTCTTTGAAAAGAACAATACAATAATGGTTTTAAATAAATTGGAATTTTTATTGTTAATACTTTTTTTCTTTATTGTAAATGTCTATTTGCCGCAATAGCCTAGATTTGTTAGAAATTAAAATGTACTTTTTAATGCTAATTCACATTGGTTTCAAAAATTTATGGAAACAAATGAAAAGATTGCAACGATATTGTCAGAAATAAATGAATTATCATAGAAATAGTCAGTAAAAATAATATGATGATTCAATTAGTTGTATCTTAATATGATGAGTGCAATGAAAATGTATACATCATAATATGATGAGTGCATCAATATGATGAGGGCAACAAAAATATGTACATCATAATATGATGAGTGTATCAGTATAATGAATGCAACAAATATTTTTGCATCATAATTTGATGAGTGAACAAAATATGTATATCATATGTATATCATAATATGAAAATGTTGCAACATAATATGCTAATCAATTGGTAGATCTACTGTCATTTTATGTTAATAGACATGTATCCGGAAACAGACTCTGAAAGCGTTTGTAGTTTCCGTAAATAAAAATTATGTTATGAAGTTTCAAGATAGCCATTTACATTTGTTTTAAATATGAGTTTTAGATATGAGTACTCGACATTATTTTCTGAAGAATTACGATGATGAATCATTGAATAAAAAGCAGTTTAGTCAGAATTTAATCAGTCAGTCTTATGCAGTAAAATGGAGTAATGGGAGCCCTTCTATAATTTAGAGAATGTGTATTGCATTTCTAAGATTAAAATGAGTTTCCAAAAGATAATCCAAGGAAGATCTAGAAGAAGGTCTCTACCAGTGAAGCAGATGCCACTATTTTCAGTTAACTGCAAGGAAGCACAAAATAGCTGCATCAACACAAATCTTCTCTTGTAATAGTCATTAGAATATTGATATCCAGATCAAGGGTATTCAACTGAAGGCAGCACGAAAGAGGGTTGCGTGCAAGATATACAACATTGTGCGTATCTCGAAACCAACATTATGTGTAAACCAGGCCACTGAAATGTGAAATCTAATTTGGCTCCCACTCATGTCAATTGGAGTACTATTCAATGGAGATCTGTATTCTTTAAATGAGTCCAAATTTTGTTTACAAAATATTGATATGGGGGCTATCATAATCCACAAGACCAATAAAACCCAGCTAAAATAAAAGCTATATAAAAAGTAAACTAATTTATATTATGATTATAACAATGCAATTAACATTGTGCTTATGACGGATACGATATTAATTTGCCGATATTATATTCAACACGTTTAAATATTTCCAAAAAAAACTTTTTATTCCAAATATAAAATGTTTTTTTTTAAAATTTAAAAGTTTATTTGTGGAAAAATAAACAACATATTTATTTTTACCCATATTACTTTTTTTTTCATGTATATTAAATGTTTATCACTAAATTCATCATTAAATTAACATGTGAAAACACGTTCAACATAGAAAGAATTATATATGCATAATAGCTTCATGAATTTGGTGAAATAGGACAATGTAGGAAAGAAAATTTTGACTTTAAATATAAACATCTCAATCTGTGAAAGAATTCGATACTAATAATTTCAAATTAATTCATCTCAATCATTAAAAGAATAAATGAGAGAGAGAGAGAGAGATGTTCAATAATGTATTACGTTGAGCTTCAAAAGAATACCAGTGGATGAACCGAATAATAAGGAATTTGAATAATAAGAAACTTTGCATGATCCTTTATTAAAAGAAAAGATGAATCATTTTTCTATATCTTAAAAAAAGGAAATATTTCCTTAGAGAAATTGCCGCTAGAGACTTAAATTAGGACAGATAAGAATTTTGTGGATGCAAATTAGTTCGTTTCGAAGAAGCAGTAGCTCTTCTGAGTGTACGGTTTTTTTTTTTTTAATTAAAAAAGCTTACATTTTTGATGGTTTGTGGAGAGGAATTTTATTATCTTATTTGAAATGAAATACTAGCAATCACAATTGTGTGTTTATCAATAGTAAGGATTTAATAAATTAGTTTTTCTTATGTCGGGAGACATAAAATTACTACAAGTATTGTTAAATAATCTTTCACAGGACTTCCTATTGGATTCCTTCTTTGACAGTAGTAAACTATATATTCTTTTTTAAAAAAACCTTGCATTTTATGAGGAAAGTAAATAGAATATTCTTCAATCTTCAGTATTATTACAAAGTAAAATAAAACAGGAATACTCAATTTTAACTGTAAATTTCAGTGATTTAAGATAACTTTTGAATTCTCGATTATTACAAAGGAAGTTTGAAAAGTTAAATATTAAAACTGTTCCTTTTCATGCACATTTACAATAGTGTTTGCACTTGTATGTAAATTTAGTTTTGATAAAAAAATGGAAGACGATTGAGAATTTTTAAGCAATTTGTTCAATTGGATTGGAACAAAAGGAATTTAAATCGAAATAAGATTGAAAAATGTTTAAATTGCGTTGCACGAAAATATTTAAATGGATGACGATTTGTTCAGAAAGATTTTTTATTTTAAATCAAAAGTATTGTAACAAAAAAAAGTTATAATGGGTCAGTAAGGCGACGTATTCTGTCATTTAAAAAAGTAAAATGAATATTTGTCAAAGACTTAGTTTCAGATTCAGATGTTTTTTTATTCCTTAAAAGTTCATATTTATGGAGATTAATTTATCTAACATGTATATGAATCATTTTTTAAACTTAAAAAAAAAAAAAAGATTTTGAATAAAAAGTAATGATTTTTAATAATTTAAATATTTCATTAATTAGCAAATAAAAAGTTAATCAATTAATAATGAACATTTCATTGTAAAATGTACGTCTAATAAGTATTTCCATTTATAATCGACTAAATCTTCCTGTATATCGGGAAAGGATATATTCTTAATTGTAAATTGCAGTTTATTATGCTTAATTATGTTTAAAAAATAAAAGGACCGTTTTCTATTTAATTTTTTAAGATATGATATATTTTTTATACATAAAATATACTTAAGCGACATTTTAATAGGACTTTATTTCATCTCTCACCACAGAGGTACTTTTTATTTGTTGTATATTAAGAACAGTCACCCTACGGGCGATGAGAGGACGATATGTCTTCTAGAAAGATTTTTTTAGAGATAATTTCTCCACTTTTGGGTGTCGTATACAGAAAGCTAGATGTACTCCTACCAGAAGCCTAGCTGCCAATGCGATACACTTTATGCAAGTTATTACAATCATGGCTGAGTCTGCTTAGTCTGAAGGCAGTTAGAAGAAGTTTAGAAGTTTTAAACTTTCCCACACGCTAGCTGTACATGTTATCCCTACGTCATAAATTAATTAGACAATATAAAAAATCTCGCTTTTGTTAACTAAAATGCAAAATAATAATAAAAAGCGACCGATTTACAAAAAAATCGTTAGGATTTATGAAGTTAAAAATCTAGAATCTTGTACCTTTTGTGTCAAATCCATCGCCAGAATGTCAACTCACAAGTAAAAAAACAAAATGGCCGCTGCAATTAATTATTACGTCAAGTTTTATTCCTAAATTGTTCTTACGCCAAATTTCATCACTTTAACGCCAAACTTTATCACTAAGAGAACTTCTATTAATGATTTGTCGTAAAATTGCTAAAATGCTGAAATTAATCACCATTACATCAAAATTATTCGCTAATACGGAGAAAACTCCATTGCTAATAAGCATTGGACATTCATACATTCATTTTCCATTTTTTAGTGTCCTTACGATTCACTACCTCGTTCTATCATTCAAACTTTGGTGGTTATTCATTTTTAATGTTTGCTATTGAATTTCACCAAATTTCACCAAAAATAAGCCTCTAAATTCATGGATGTAAGAAAAAGAAAGGTGGGAAAATAGAAAATGTTGTTCTAAAGTATTCTCTATATGAATCGCCATGATGCAGTGATTTGTATCTTTCTTTGGAAAACTTTATCTTTCCAAATTAATCTTAATCTTTTCCTTTCATTTAGACTTTCCGAGAAAATTGCCAAAATATGCAAATTTTCTTAATTTTGAACACCAGTGTAACACAAATCAGATAATTTCATAAGAAAGTCCCCAATTTCATCATAAAACTTGGCTAACATGAACAAATTATATCTGTAGTTATTTCAGATCATTTTCTAATTCCATAAAAAGAAGAAACTTTTATTTAAGTGCATGTTTGATAATAAAGATTTACAACTAGATTTTGAGTAATAAAACATAAATAATACCATAATCTTTAAAATTTATTTTAATTCTCTTTATTTGAATATAGTATTACTAAAAAAAAAAAAAAAAGAAGAATTTTTTTGCTAGACATTATTGTTGGAATTGAAACAAATGTTATTAAGAATTGGAACAAAGTACTCTAGTATTTGTTACTTTTAAGTAATTTGAGAAAAGGTTTTAGAAAATATGTTTTATTCATCGATTTTTCCAGGTTTCGATAAAAAAAATAGATAAACATAGATATCTCAAATATTTTAAGACAACTGTTGATCTTAAAGTGAGAGGTAGAAAATAAAGATTTTATAGATATTGGGATAAAGCCCATTCCAAATTTGAAATCTAGCATTTTCGGCTTTACTATTCGAAAAGTTATCATATCCATTATCAATAAACAAGTTAGGGTACAAACAGCTTTAGGAACTTACAAAAATTGCTGGACTTAAAATGAGAAAAATGAGATCGTTTCTATTTTATAAAAATCTTCCCTAAAAAGGGACAAAAATGAGTTAAATGCTGGAAAAACACGATTCCGTATTAAATTCTAAACCTACAACCGCATTTATAAAATACGAATTTCAATTCCCTTTCCTTTTTTCGGTCTGTAAAAAATAAATCTGATGTTATACAAATTCCTATTCGTTCTTCAATTTGTGCCTTCGTTCAGGGATCCAGAAAATAAAAAATGAGGTATTTTTTCCAGTCCCTACCTTGGCCATGCATTTATTCAAAGTGGAATTGGACTGAATTTCTGCTCTACATTTAATATATTCTAAGAGAACCATCCTGTAGCTGGTTTGGAAATTTTAAATCTCATATGGGATGGGGAACTTTAATGCGGACTATTGCAGCCTGGACGAAAAGTGGTTTTAAAGAAGATGAAAGCTAGTGGGTACTTTTATTTTTTTTTTTTATCCCTGCAAATTCAAATCCTCTGGAGGTAAACCTGTCAAAAGTTAAGTAAGAAGACTCTTCGAAGTAAAGTATTATCAAAAACGAACAATTTAGGCTTTTTTTTTTTCTTGAAGTTTTTTTTGCATGTTGGTTGCATAAAAGTATTTTCTTTTCTTTTTAGTTTAAAATAAGTGACTTTGACAGTTTTCTCGCTATGAATGTTAATTTTTATTAGCTGCGATATTGTTAATATTTAATTTTAAATTAGATAGAATATTTAACATTCAAAATAATAAAATAAAATAACTAAATAAAATGATGACATATTGACCACGTCAAAAGAAAGTTTGTTTATTCATTATATTAAAATAATATAATATGCTATGTACATAATTATTTATTTATAATAAAAAATATAATCATAGTAAAACAAAGTTGTACGAGAATGACATTTTAATTCAGATAGCATTATACTTACAAATATTTCATTACATCAATTACTCTTTGTTTATATCCTGGCATTTAATTAATTTTGACAATCATAAGTGGTTTAAAGGCTTATGCTTCTAAATTAATTTCATTGAGACAAAAATATGAATGTAGATATGAAAGTATGAATATGTATATGTAGTTTTTTTTTCTAATACATTCATTAAACGTGGTTTTTCTTCTCTTATTTTTCTTTTTTTTTTTCCTTTTCATCTTTAACAAGATCCGTAGGTATCTTTTATTTACCTCAACTACACCAAAATTTGCCATTTCGTCTTGCTGATGTTTGAACCCGTGAATAGCTTGCAATTACAAAGTACTTTATTATTGTTCTTTAATTAGTGAGAAATAAATGATTCTTCAAATTAGATGCGGAACTTTTTTTTTAATGTAACTAGGTACAGAAGACATTGAAGATCTAATTCAGTTTCATCTTTATTTCTGTCTTGGAAGACAATTTGGAATAGGTGTGAATCAAATAACCAAATCCTTTAATGATCAAAATTAATATACATTTCAGTTGTTACCACGAGAAAAATTTGTTTATATATTTTATTTATAATGCACAATATACACTCATGTCCATAAATTAAGGATAATTCATAATCACACAGAAATTGAACACTAAAATAAAATTTCACCTGTAGAATTATCACACACATCTTGAAGAAGAATATGCAAATTAAAGGAAACCACCAGATGGCGCGGATAGTACGTCACAATGACGAGAGTGTAAGAGAGGGGTATATAAGGAATGGTGGCAAAGAAGTGAAATTGTTCACAAGCGCTTTAAAAGCCTTTCAGTGCAATAACATCATAGTTATGGCACAAAGGAAGCATTTGGATGATTTTTTACGTGGTAGAATTATCGGACGACTGGAATGTGGACGTACCCAGCTGGAAGTATCCGAGGAACTTGGAATCGCCCAGAGTGTCATCTCCAGGCTTTGGCAACGATTCCAAGATGATGGTAATGTGAGTAGATGTTACAGCATAGGTCGCCCCGCAGTTACAACGCCGAATGAGGACCGGTATTTAGCAGTTACTGCCAAAAGAAACAGACGGAGCACAGCATCAGACCTGTCTCGTCAGCTCTCTTTAGCTACCCGTACGACAGTTTCAAGGCAGACCGTGTACAGACGCTTAGGGCACATTGGTTTATATGCTCGTAGGCCTGTCAGATGTGTTCTACTTCTGTCAGATGTGTGGATGACAACGCCCGTCCCCCACTGTGCAAACGTTGTAGACGAATGCCTTCAATTGGAGGATATCACCCCGTATGGATTGGCCAGCATACTCACCGGACTGGAATCAATAGAGCATATGTGGGATATGCTTGGCCGACGAATTGCAGCCCGTCAACCCCTCCCACCTGTCAACCGGAACTTCGGAGGGCATTGCTTGATGAGTGGTGTAATATTCCCCAAAGATCAGATTGATAATTTGATACTCAGCATGCCTAGACGTTGTAAGGCCTGTATTGCATCGTCCGGGAGACATACTCCATATTAACCATCCTACTAACCATGTTATACTGTTTTTTGTAAATAGGTTCTTTTTGAAATTTGCTCAGGGAGTAAAAATCGCAATTTTTATTAATTATGTCAAACATATAGCATCTTTTTTTTGCTCTTTACCTTTTGTTTAATAAATAGACTTTACAAATAAGTCAAATTTGTTTTGCTTCTGTCTCTTTCTTTGATTGAACTTCATTATCCTTAATTTATGGACATGAGTGTATTTTTATATATATATTATTTATAATGAAATTTGTTTACGGCTCTTAGACGTCGATGTTATCAACAATACCTTTATCAACTTTTTCCTAATATTATTATATATCATTGTAAAAATATATTCCGATAATGATATTACAAATAAATATATCCAGAACCATCATGAAAACGTTCCTGAAGTTCGCTTCCTCAGGATGCAGGAGACAGATTGATTCATTTTTAAAATCTAGCTTATTTATCTAATGAAAATGGCTGTTACACCAAGTTAATGCTGTGTAAACCTCTCTAGCTTGAAGAACGTCTTCAATCTGTTTGCAAAATAAATGCGAAGCAAAATTCCACGTGAGTTTTTCAATCCAGATTTATTCATCTGAAAATCCAATCAACTCATTCTCGACGGTAGTTTGTATTAGTAACCGTATAAAAGCAAATCAAAGACCTCCATCATAGATGACCTTTTGCGTAGTAGAGGAGGATTTCACTATTCCCAGTAAAAGGCACATTGCAAGGAATCCTCAAATGTACTCTCCAATAAAGGCATCAAATCCAACTCCCATTAAAAACAGTTTCTCGGAATTATCCGAAGAAAAAAATTACTGCAGAAGAGGAATTCTGGTTCTTAAAATGGCTATTAATTATGCCGAATTTTAATTTTCTTTTCAAAAATGTTCTTTACATTTTTCTCGTTTTTAAATTTTTAATAGACTTTTTACTGCTTATGTAAACTTTAATTTTCTGTTTGTTTAATATAAATTACGCGCTTTCCTTAATTTGTATTTAATACGCGAAATCTGATACCCTTCACCAATGGTAATTGGTAAACGGAATCCCAGTTGCCAGTGCAATAGATAATTCATAAATATCAATCGACCAATAAGACAGATAAGAGGAATTAAATGGTTCTAAAGTATCATTTTCGTCACGTAATCCAATATTGAAATCAGATATTGGACGAATTTCAAACATATTCTATAATTATAATGCTTCAGTCACTTTTTACATACTTTAAAGTAATCAGCAAGTTTTCCGTGAAGTTAAAACAGAACTTGAAGAAAAGAACTCATAAAATATCAAATACATTTCTTCAATTGCATTAGTAACTATCCAAGATATTAAAAAAGAAGTAAAATTTATCAAAGGATCTTATATAAAGGATTTCTTTTAATGCCTTTTTGCAGGAAATATTTTAATAAAAATTGTGGAAAAATAAATCTGACAAAAGAAAAAAAGACATTTTCATTTTAGACGACGTAGTTTAACAAGTTAAAATTTTTATTTTACGAATGTTTCATCAAAATTCATACTAAAGTAAATTACAATAATAAATTTACTTTTTTATATAAATGAGAGATATTTTTCTGGGTTTTTTTGACAATGAGAGTAGTTATCAGTATTAAAGTAAAGATATTCATAGGCAAATAAAAAGAAAGTTAATTATTATTCATTTATTAGCTTTTGTTTGAAAATATGAAATTTTATGATGCACAAAAATCTTTTTTATTATTATTATTTTGCTCATAAAAAAGAATAAAAAACGAAGAAAGTGCAATTGAGGTAATTGTTTCAAATAGATTAAGAATTGCAGCATATATTCAAATTAAGCATTCATCTTGACATTATATTAGTTGCTCATATTTTTTCTTTTTATTCTTTTTTCGTGAATTCAAATTGCAAGTAATGCATATACAATAGCAAAGTGACCAGCTTTGCTATCAAATTTCTGGAAGGAATATTTGAAAGAGCCATTTATATTTTTGAAAGATTACTTTATTTATTTAATTTGAAACATTATTTATTTATTTTAAACGAGTTATTTATTTATTATTTGAAATATCATTGTTTTCACTGATTAACATTTAACTGAGATTGCGAACTGCCCCAACAAATTTTTAACAAAACTTTTTGAAGCAAACCTCTAAAATGGGTTCATTCATAAGGTATCTACGAGCAGATTTAAATTTGAAAAATCTTCATTACAAAATTGCTTTTTTGTGGTGGTTAATTTTTTTATTTGGTTTTTGAATAATTACTTGAATGTTTTACAATATGCATGTAAGCATAACAGTTATGTTTATTAAAATACATAACATTACTGTTACAGTTATGTTTACATACATAACATTACTGTTACAGTTATGTTTACATACATAACAGTAATGTTACAGTTATGTTTACATACATAACAATAATGTTATAGTTATGTTTATATACATAGCAGTCATGTTATGTTTCTGAATAATTTGATATTTTTATATTTTTGATTACTTTGGTTATTTTCAAATGATACTTTCGCTGTTTTTGTAATAAGAGATGAAATAAAATCAAAACTTTTAGTCAGTTATGAGTTTAGTTTATCACATTTTATACAAGTATTTTATTTTCATAAAATCGCACAATTCTATGAGAGCCAAGCTATAGAGAGAAAGAAACACTTGTTCAGAAACTTTTATAATACAATCCATTTCGTCACAAAATTCACCACTTGTGAAGTATTTTAATACTTTTACTCCGAAATATTATATCCTATTTTATGCTACGAAATATTACATCCCATTATATACCCGAAATATTATATATTATTTTATGCTACGAAATGTTACATCCCATTATATACTCCGAAATATTATATCATATTTTAAACTCTGAAATATTACATCCTATTTTATGCTACGAAATATTACATCCTATTTTATGCTACGAAATATTATATCCCATTATATACTCCGAAATATTATATCCTATTTTAAACACTGAAATATTACATCCTATTTTATGCTACGAAATATTACAGCCTATTTTTATGCTACGAAATATTACATCCTATTTTATGCTACGAAATATTACATCCTATTTTTATGCTACGAAATATTACATCCTATTTTATGCTACGAAATATTACATCCTATTTTATAATCGAAATATTACATCTTATTTTATAATCCTATTACATCTTATTTTATAATCCGAAATATTACATCTTATTTTATAATCCGAAATATTAAATTATATTTTATAATCCCAAATATTATATCCTATTTTATGCTACGAAATATTATATCCCATTATATACTCCGAAATATTATATCCTATTTTATGCTACGAAATATTATATCCCATTATATACTATTATATCATTTTAATATCCGAAATATTATATCCTATTTTAAACTCTGAAATATTACATCCTATTTTATGCTACGAAATATTACATCCTATTTTTATGCTACGAAATATTACATCCTATTTTTATGCTACGAAATATTACATCTTATTTTATAATCCGAAATATTACATCTTATTTTATAATCCGAAATATTACATCTTATTTTTTATAATCCGAAATATTACATCTTATTTTATAATCCGAAATATTACATCTTATTTTTATAATCCGAAATATTACATCTTATTTTATAATCCGAAATATTACATTCTATTTTATAATCCGAAATATTACATTCTATTTTATAATGCGAAATATTATATCCTATTTTATAATCCGAAATATTACATCCCATTTTAATACTCGAATATTATATCCTTTTTGCTACGAAATATCACATCCTATTTTATGCTACGAAATATCACATCCTATTTTTATGCTACGAAATATTACATCTTATTTTATAATCCGAAATATTACATCTTATTTTATAATCCGAAATATTACATCTTATTTATAATCCGAAATATTACATCTTGTTTTATAATCCGAAATATTACATTCTATTTTATAATCCGAAATATTACATTCTATTTTATAATCCGAAATATTATTATCCTATTTTATAATCCGAAATATTACATCCCATTTTAATACTCCGGAATATTATATCCTATTTTATGCTACGAAATATTATATCCCATTATATACTCCGAAATATTATATCATTTTAATATCCGAAATATTATATCCTATTTTAAACTCTGAAATATTACATCCTATTTTATGCTACGAAATATTACATCCTATTTTATGCTACGAAATATTACATCCTATTTTATGCTACAAAATATTACATCCTATTTTATGCTACGAAATATTACATCCTATTTTTATGCTACGAAATATTACATCCTATTTTATGCTACGAAATATTACATCCTATTTTATGCTACGAAATATTACATCTTATTTTATGCTACGAAATATTACATCCTATTTTATGCTACGAAATATTACATCCTATTTTATGCTACGAAATATCACATTCTATTTTTATGCTACGAAATATCAAATTCTATTTTTTATGCTACGAAATATCACATTCTATTTTATGCTACGAAATATCACATCCTATTTTATGCTACGAAATATTACATCTTATTTTATAATCCGAAATATTACATCTTATTTTATAATCCGAAATATTACATCTTATTTTATAATCCGAAATATTACATTCTATTTTATAATCCGAAATATTACATTCTATTTTATAATCCGAAATATTACATTCTATTTTATAATCCGAAATATTACATCCTATTTTATAATCCGAAATATTACATCCCATTTTAATACTTATTATATCCTATTTTATGCTACGAAATATTATATACCATTATATACCAAATATTATATCATTTTATTTTAATATCCGAAATATTATATCCTATTTTATGAACTTACATCCTTGAAAATATTACATCCTATTTTATGCTACGAAATGTTACATCCTATTTTATGCTACGAAATATTATATCCCATTATATACAAATCCTATTTTAAAACACTGAAATATTACATCCTATTTATGCTACGAAATATTACATCCTATTTTATGCTACGAAAAATATTAATCCTGTTTTATTACAAAATATTACGCCTATTTACATATTTTTTGCTACGAAATATTACATCCTATTTTATAATCCGAAATATTACATCTTATTTTATAATCCGAAATATTACATTCTATTTTATAATCCGAAATATTACTTATTTTATAATCCTATTTCTTATTTTATAATCCGAAATATTACTTTCTATTTTATAATCCGAAATATTACATTCTATTTTATAATGCGAAATATTACATCCTATTTTATAATCCGAAATATTACATCCCATTTTAATACTCCGGAATATTATATCCTATTTTATGCTACGAAATATCACATCCTATTTTATGCTACGAAATATTACATCCTATTTTATGCTACGAAATATTACATCTTGTTTTATAATCCGAAAATATTACATCTTATTTATAATCCGAAATATTACATCTTATTTTATAATCCGAAATATTACATCTTATTTTATAATCCGAAATATTACATCTATTTATAAACTACGAAATATTACATTCCTATTTTATAATCCGAAATATTACATCCTATTTTATAATCCGAAATATTACATCCCATTTTAATTTTATATCCTATTTTATGCTACGAAATATTATATCCCATTATATACTCCGAAATATTATGCATTTTAATATCCGAAATATTATATCCTATTTTTAAACCTTAAATATTACATCCTATTTTATGCTACGAAATATTTTATGCTATGAAATATTACATCCTATTTTATGCTACAAAATATTACATCCTATTTTATGCTAAAATATTACATCCTATTTTATGCTACGAAATATTACATCCTATTTTATGCTACGAAATATTACATCCTATTTTATGCTACGAAATATTACATCTTATTTTATGCTACGAAATATTACATCCTATTTTATGCTAAAATATTACATCCTATTTTATGCTACGAAATATCACATTCTATTTTATGCTACGAAATATCACATTCTATTTTATGCTGCGAAATATCACATTCTATTTTATGCTACGAAATATCACATCCTATTTTATGCTACGAAATATTACATCTTATTTTTTATAATCCGAAATATTACATCTTATTTTATAATCCGAAATATTACATCTTATTTTATAATCCGAAATATTACATTCTATTTTATAATCCGAAATATTACATTCTATTTTATAATCCGAAATATTACATTCTATTTTATAATCCGAAATAGTACATCCTATTTTATAATCCGAAATATTACATCCCATTTTAATACTGGAATATTATATCCTATTTTATGCTACGAAATATTATATACCATTATATACTCCGAAATATTATATCATTTTAATATCCGAAATATTATATCCTATTTTAAACTCTGAAATATTACATCCTATTTTGCTACGAAATATTACATCCTATTTTATGCTACGAAATATTACATCCTATTTTATGCTACAAAATATTACATCCTATTTTATACTACGAAATGTTACAGCCTATTTTATGCTACGAAATATTATATCCCATTATATACTCCGAAATATTATATCCTATTTTAAACACTGAAATATTACATCCTATTTTATGCTACGAAATATTACATCCTATTTTATGCTACGAAATATTACATCCTATTTTATGCTACAAAATATTACATCCTATTTTATGCTACGAAATATTACATCCTATTTTATGCTACGAAATATTACATCCTATTTTATAATCCGAAATATTACATCTTATTTTATAATCCGAAATATTACATCTTATTTTATAATCCGAAATATTACATCTTATTTTATAATCCGAAATATTAAATTATATTTTATAATCCGAAATATTATATCCTATTTTATGCTACGAAATATTATATCCCATATATACCGAAATATTATATCCTATTTTATGCTACGAAATATTATATCCCATTATATACCGAAATATTATCATTTTTAATATCCGAAATTATAATTTTAAACTCTGAAATATTACATCCTATTTTATAATCCGAAATATTAAATTATATTTTATAATCCGAAATATTATATCCTATTTTTATGCTACGAAATATTATATCCCATTTTATATACCCGAAATATTATATCCTATTTTATGCTACGAAATATTATATCCCATTATATACTCCGAAATATTATATCCTATTTTATGCTACGAAATATTATATCCCATTATATACTCTGAAATATTATATCATTTTAATATCCGAAATATTATATCCTATTTTAAACTCTGAAATATTACATCCTATTTTATGCTACGAAATATTACATCCTATTTTATGCTACGAAGTATTACATCCTATTTTATGCTACGAAATATTACAGCCTATTTAATGCTACGAAATATTACAGCCTATTTTATGCTACGAAATATTACAGCCTATTATATGCTACGAAATATTACATCCTATTTTGTGCTACGAAATATTACAGCCTATTTTATGCTACGAAATAACACATTCCTATTTTATGCTACGAAATATCACATCCTATTTTATGCTACGAAATATCACATCTATTTTATAATCTGAAATATTACATCTTATTTTATAATCCGAAATATTACATCTTATTTTATAATCCGAAATATTACATCTTATTTTATAATCCGAAATATTACATCTTATTTTTTATAATCCGAAATATTACATCTTATTTTATAATCCGAAATATTACATTCTATTTTATAATCCGAAATATTACATCTTATTTTATAATCCGAAATATTATATCCTATTTTATGCTATATCACATTCTATTTTATGCTACGAATATTATATCCTATTTAATGCTACGAAATATTATATCCCATTATATACTCCGAAATATTATATCATTTTAATATCCGAAATATTATATCCTATTTTTTAAACTCTGAAATATTACATCCCATTTTATACTACGAATATTATATCATCCTATTTTATGCTACGAAATATTACATCCTATTTTATGCTACGAAATATTACATCCTATTTTTATGCTACGAAATATTACATCCTATTTTATGCTACGAAATATTACATCCTATTTTATGCTACGAAATATTACATCCTATTTTTTATGCTACGAAATATTACATCCTATTTTATGCTACGAAATATTACATCCTATTTTATGCTACGAAATATTACATCTTATTTTATGCTACGAAATATTACATCCTATTTTATGCTACGAAATATTACATCCTATTTTATGCTACGAAATATCACATTCTATTTTATGCTACGAAATATCACATTCTATTTTATGCTACGAAATATCACAATTTTATATCAATATCACATCCTATTTTATGCTACGAAATATTACATCTTATTTTATAATCCGAAATATTACATCTTATTTTATAATCCGAAATATTACATCTTATTTTATAATCCGAAATATTACATTCTATTTTATAATCCGAAATATTACATTCTATTTTATAATCCGAAATATTACATTCTATTTTATAATCCGAAATATTACATTCTATTTTATAATCCGAAATAGTACATCCTATTTTATAATCCGAAATATTACATCCCATTTTAATACTGGGAATATTATATCCTATTTTATGCTACGAAATATTATATACCATTATATACTTATTATATCATTTTAATATCCGAAATATTATATCCTATTTTAAACTCTGAAATATTACATCCTATTTTATGCTACGAAATATTACATCCTATTTTATGCTACGAAATATTACATCCTATTTTATGCTACAAAATATTACATCCTATTTTATGCTACGAAATGTTACAGCCTATTTTATGCTACGAAATATTATATCCCATTATATACTACGAAATATTATATCCTATTTTAAACACTGAAATATTACATCCTATTTTATGCTACGAAATATTACATCCTATTTTATGCTACGAAATATTACATCCTATTTTATGCTACAAAATATTACATCCTATTTTATGCTACGAAATATTACATTTTTTATGCTACGAAATATTACATCCTATTTATAATCGAAATATTACATCCTATTTTATAATCCGAAATATTACATCTTATTTTATAATCCGAAATATTACATCTTATTTTATAATCCGAAATATTAAATTATATTTTATAATCCGAAATATTATATCCTATTTTATGCTACGAAATATTATATCCCATTATATACTCCGAAATATTATATCCTATTTTATGCTACGAAATATTATATCCCATTATATACCGAAATATTATATCATTTTTAATATCCGAAATATTATATCCTATTTTAAACTCTGAAATATTACATCCTATTTTATGCTACGAAATATTACATCTTATTTTATAATCCGAAATATTACATCTATTTTATAATCCGAAATATTACATCTTATTTTATAATCCGAAATATTAAATTATATTTTATAATGCTACGAAATATTATATCCTATTTTATGCTACGAAATATTATATCCCATTATATACTCCGAAATATTATCCTATTTTATGCTACGAAATATTATATCCTATTTTATAATCCGAAATATTATATCATTTTAATATCCGAAATATTACATCTTATTTTATAACTCTGAAATATTACATCCTATTTTATGCTACGAAATATTACATCCTATTTTATGCTACGAAAGTATTACATCCTATTTTATGCTACGAAATATTACAGCCTATTTAATGCTACGAAATATTACAGCCTATTTTATGCTACGAAATATTACAGCCTATTATATGCTACGAAATATTATATCCTATTTTAATACCCGAAATATTACAGCCTATTTTATGCTACGAAATAACACATTCTATTTTATGCTACGAAATATCACATCCTATTTTATGCTATTTTATAATCGAAATATTACATCTTATTTTATAATCTGAAATATTACATCTTATTTTATAATCCGAAATATTACATCTTATTTTATAATCCGAAATATTACATCTTATTTTATAATCCGAAATATTACATCTTATTTTATAATCCGAAATATTACATCTTATTTTTTATAATCCTGAAATATTACATCTATTTTATAATCCGAAATATTACATCCTATTTTATAATCCGAAATATTACATCCTATTTTATGCTACGAAATATTACATCCCATTTTAATACCTACGGAATATTATATCCTATTTTATGCTAAATATTATATCCCAATATCACATTCCTATTTTATGCTATTTTAAACTGCGAAATATTACATCCTATTTTATGCTACGAAATATTACATCCTATTTTATGCTACGAAATATTACATCCTAATTTATGCTACGAAATATTACATCCTATTTTATAATCCGAAATATTACATCTTATTTTATAATCGAAATATTACATCTTATTTTATAATCCGAAATATTACATTCTATTTTATAATACGAAATATTACATTCTATTTTATAACGAAATATTACATCCTATTTTATGCTACGAAATATTACATTCTATTTTATGCTACGAAATATCACATTCTATTTTATTCTATATCACATTCTATTTTATGCTACGAAATATTACATCCTATTTTATGCTACTTATTTTATAATCCGAAATTATTATATCCTTGAAATATTATATTTATTTTATAATCCGAAATATTATATTCATTTTATAATCCGAAATATTTTATATCCGAAATATTTTATTTTAAACTCTGAAATATTATATCCTATTTTATGCTACGAAATATTATATCCCATTATATACCTATTATATCATTTTAATATCCGAAATATTATATCCTATTTTAAACTCTTCTGAAATATTACATCCTATTTTATGCTACAAAATATTACATCCTATTTTATGCTACGAAATATTACATCCTATTTTATGCTACAAAATATTACATCCTATTTTATGCTACGAAATATTACATCCTATTTTATGCTACGAATATTACATCCTATTTTTATGAAATATTACATCTTATTTTATGCCACGAAATATTACATCCTATTTTATGCTACGAAATATTACATCCTATTTTATGCTACGAAATATTACATCCTATTTTATGCTACGAAATATCACATTCTATTTTATGCTACGAAATATCACATTCTATTTTATGCTACGAAATATCACATTCTATTTTATGCTACGAAATATCACATCCTATTTTATGCTACGAAATATTACATCTTATTTTATAATCCGAAATATTACATCTTATTTTATAATCCGAAATATTATATCTTATTTTATAATCCGAAATATTACATTCTATTTTATAATCCGAAATATTACATTCTATTTTATAATCCGAAATATTACATTCTATTTTATAATCCGAAATATTACATTCTATTTTATAATCCGAAATAGTACATCCTATTTTATAATCCGAAATATTACATCCCATTTTAATACTCGGGAATATTATATATCCTATTTTATGCTACGAAATATTATATACCATTATATACTCCGAAATATTATATCATTTTAATATCCGAAATATTATATCCTATTTTAAACTCTGAAATATTACATCCTATTTTATGCTACGAAATATTATATCCTATTTTATGCTACGAAATATTACATCCTATTTTTATGCTACAAAATATTACATCCTATTTTATGCTACGGAATGTTACAGCCTATTTTATGCTACGAAATGTTATCCTATTTTATATACCTATTTTAAACACTGAAATATTACATCCTATTTTATGCTACGAAATATTACATCCTATTTTATGCTACGAAATATTAAATCCTATTTTATGCTACGAAATATTACATCTTATTTTAATCCGAAATATTAAATCCTATTTTATAATACGAAATATTACATTCTATTTTATAATCCGAAATATTACATCTTATTTTATAATCCGAAATATTACATCTTATTTTATAACTGAAATATTACATCTTATTTTTATAATCCGAAATATTAAATTATATTTTATAATCCGAAATATTATATCCTATTTTATGCTACGAAATATTATATCCCATTATATACTCCGAAATATTATATCCTATTTTTATGCTACGAAATATTATATCCCATTATATACCCGAAATATTATATCATTTTAATATCCGAAATATTATATCCTATTTTAAACTCTGAAATATTACATCCTATTTTATGCTACGAAATATTACATCTTATTTTATAATCCGAAATATTACATCTTATTTTTATAATCCGAAATATTACATCTTATTTTATAACTGAAATATTAAATTATATTTTATAATCCGAAATATTATATCCTATTTTATGCTACGAAATATTATATCCCATTATATACCCGAAATATTATATCCTATTTTATGCTACGAAATATTATATCCCATTATATACTCCGAAATATTATATCATTTTTAATATCCGAAATATTATATCCTATTTTAAACTCTGAAATATTACATCCTATTTTATGCTACGAAATATTACATCCTTATTTTATGCTACGAAGTATTACATCCTATTTTATGAAATATTACAGCCTATTTAATGCTACGAAATATTACAGCCTATTTTATGCTACGAAATATTACAGCCTATTATATGCTACGAAATATTACATCCTATTTTGTGCTACGAAATGTTACAGCCTATTTTATGCTACGAAATAACACATTCTATTTTATGCTACGAAATATCACATCCTATTTTATGCTACGAAATATTACATCTTATTTTATAATCTGAAATATTACATCTTATTTTATAATCCGAAATATTACATCTTATTTTATAATCCGAAATATTACATCTTATTTTATAATTCCGAAATATTACATCTTATTTTTTATAATCCGAAATATTACATCTTATTTTATAATCCGAAATATTACATCTTTATTTTATAATCCGAAATATTACATCTTATTTTAATACTCCGGAATATTATATCCTATTTTATGCTACGAAATATCACATTCTATTTTATGCTACGAAATATCACATCCTATTTTATGCTACGAAATATTACATCCTATTTTTATGCTACGAAATATTACATCCTATTTTATGCTACGAAATATTAAGCATCCTATTTTATAATCCGAAATATTACATCTTATTTTATAATCCGAAATATTACATCTTATTTTATAATCCGAAATATTACATTCTATTTTATAATCCGAAATATTACATTTCTATTTTATAATCCGAAATATTACATCCTATTTTATAATCCGAAATATTACACATCCCATTTTAATACTCCGGAATATTATATCCTATTTTATGCTACGAAATATTATATCCCATTATATACTCCGAAATATTATATCATTTTTAATATCCGAAATATTATATCCTATTTTAAACTCTGAAATATTACATCCTATTTTATGCTACGAAATATTACATCCTATTTTATGCTACGAAATATTACATCCTATTTTTATGCTACAAAATATTACATCCTATTTTTATGCTACGAAATATTACATCCTAATTTATGCTACTTGAAATATTACATCCTATTTTTATGCTACGAAATATTACATCCTATTTTATGCTACGAAATATTACATCTTATTTTATGCTACGAAATATTACATCCTATTTTATGCTACGAAATATTACATCCTATTTTATGCTACTGAAATATTACATCCTATTTTATGCTACGAAATATCACATTCTATTTTATGCTACG
The DNA here is from genome assembly GCA_021605095.1 of Caerostris extrusa. Classification (NCBI taxonomy): domain Eukaryota; kingdom Metazoa; phylum Arthropoda; class Arachnida; order Araneae; family Araneidae; genus Caerostris; species Caerostris extrusa. Next base: position 239 of record BPLR01015687.1, on the reverse strand, counting down.
AAATATCACATTCTATTTTATGCTACGAAATATCACATTCTATTTTATGCTACGAAATATCACATCCTATTTTATGCTACGAAATATTACATCTTATTTTATAATCCGAAATATTACATCTTATTTTATAATCCGAAATATTATATCTCTATTTATAATCCGAAATATTACATTCTCATTTTATAATCCGAAATATTACATTCTATTTTATAATCCGAAATATTACATTCTATTTTATA